>JAZGTI010021040.1:0-10343 GCA_036877585.1 Botia kubotai | reverse complement strand
AATGCTCTTTACAGGAACACTGTGGCTGATCCAGTCGAGTCTAATGTGTTTATCTTTCCAAACAAGATCTTTGACACTCTTCCAAGAACTATGAGAGAAAGATTCTTTGAAATTCAGATGCTGCCAAACAACGGAATGAAAGCACACACACACACACACACATACACACACACACACACACCATTAAGTGAGAACAGCATTGTGTTGCAGCTGTCCAGTCAGTCTGCTGTGTGTTGACATGTGGGACTGTCGCAAGGCAGAAAATAAAACACTGCGGAGAGAGAGAGAAAGAGAGAGAGAGAGAGAGAGGGTGTGTGTAGTCACATAAAAACAGGTCACACTGATGTGATCTCTGTAATTGTTGTTCTTGCTGATTTTCTATTGGTCAGATCCTTGACCAATGAAGTGACCCAAGTGAGTTTACTGTACAAATCAACATTTCTCTAATACAACTGTAATTATTCTGCTTCTGTCAAGTCAGTGTCACAGAAGGAAAGTGAGTAATGCGTGTGCAGCTGCTGTATGTCTGAAAACAGTCATTATTTGCTCAGTTAAGTCTGGTGCTGCTGTGACCATTCACCCTCTGTACTGTCACAGTCGAGTCAGTGATGAGCATGATTCAGAAACATCCAGCTGTATTCCCCTCATATTTATGCATCTGCCTTCACACTGATCTGCAAGTGATTCATAGTGGATCACAGACATAACAGTGGATCACAGATATAACAGTGGATCACAGACATAACAACAGTGGATCACAGATATAACCAGCATGTTATGGTCATGTTGACCAGGGCTGCCAGGAAGAAGAGATTTCTCCATGGAAACTTCCTGGAAAAGGACATAAATAATAGGTAAATAAATACAGGTTCATGTTTATCGGTCGTGACAGATTAGGGAATTTATTACTTTTAAAAGTCTTTTATTGTGAAATGTGTCGAGTGTGGTTTATGATTATGTTTTGAGGTTTTATGAGTTGGTTTTAATAATGCATTCAGCCGAGAGTTTGAGATATTCCACCAAATTGTGTTGATGTGAAAATAAGGACCTTCACCCTGTACAGATGAATGTGTGTGAATATCAGACGCTCATTTGAATGACACGCAGAATCACTGACAGGTTATTAGTGTTATTGTTTCCTGTCAAATCAAACATTCCTATCGATGAAGACAGACGTGTACGAGCACTACTGCGTCTGTTGTGAGTGGAATGAGGGTTTCTGTGTGAGGTGACACTCAATGAATTCTGGGTAATGTGCATGTGAGATCATGTATGATGTAAATGAAGCAGTTCCAAAGGTTTTCTGATAACTACTTCAGCTCATCTTGTAAAAGCACAGCCTCTACTGCCTTATTCCTTATGTGACAGAGCTGACATTGGTTAACTCTGGTTAACAGCTGGTTAACAGCTCTTCTGTATGATGTGATGTGCAGTGTAGCTGTTAACAGATGTTAACACATCATAACTGGTATTATATTGTGTTTTTTATCTAGGATAATACTGCTTCAAAAGCAGCTTGAAATCAAAGTAGATGTTTCTCAACATAATGTTAAAAACAAACTTGAAAATAAAGAATGTTTAAAGAATATGAACTTTATTCTAGAATAATATTCGTAAGAGCAGAAACAATAATGAACTGACGTATGGTGCATTTTAACTGAGCTCTCTCTCTCTCTCTCTCTCTGGTAATGAATACACGGTTTTGCTCCTCACGAGGATGGTAAAAGTCATGGTCCCCACGAGAGAAACTGATTATGAAACATACTAAATGATGCTTTTTTAAATGTAAAAAACCAGAAAGGTTTCTGTGAGGGTTGTGTTTAGGGTGAGTGTTAGGGGATAAAATATACAGTTTGTACAGTATAAAAGTCATTATGTCTATGGAAAGTCCCCATAAGGCATAGGAACAAGTGTGTGTGTGTGTGTGTGTGTGGTTCATGTGCTGAGTGGGAATATCATGATTGTGATTCTGTGCTTTAATGTCAGCAGGTTTGACTGCAGGGTGGGCGGGGCTTCTCAGTATGGAATACTGCTTCTCATTATATATCTGCAGTGTGTTTTGTATAGTGCACAGTGTGCAGAAAACACCCACATGACCTACAACATCTTCTAAAATGAGCAGAATACAGAGCACACTGCATGCTATACTGTACTGTGACTTAACTCTCCAGTGAACTACAGTTTTAACATGTAATTTTGTGTCATCTTGGATTTTAATAATAACATGAATGGTTCTTCTTAAAGATTTTGTCCAATCCTAAGAACTAATTTGACTCACTTGTAATCTAATATATTTCAGGTGTTTTAAAATGTTTGTGTTTGGTGTTTGTCACATGCCCTGAGATTCCTTACACACTTTGGATATTTAGTCATACAAATGATTTAAAATCTGTGTGAACTTGTGCTTTAAGGAAAAATGGATCCAAACATGTCACCCTCCGAATATTTCTACATTGAGAAGACAGTGAGGAGAGAGATGTCGAGTGATGCTTCTGCTTTAGGACCCTGGTGGTCAAAAGTATGTCAAACCTTTGAAGAGATTATCCTGGAATGATATTTCTGCTGTCAGTGGGTTTGTTGGGTTCTGCTTAAGTTGCAAAGTGTCTGTCAGGGTCGGCCGTGTGCTTGCAGCTGTAGTTTCAGTACAGAGGGGAGCGCTTGCATTTTTACCGTCCAAAATCACTGAGATATTCTCTCTAATCCAGCCAAAGCAGATTTCAAGTGTCCTGACGGTGGAGTGCAGCTCGAAAGAAAGTTTAAACACAGATACACAGGAAGCTTTGGCCTTTAGTAGGAGAGCTGGATAAGAGAGTTGAATGTGGTGATTTGAGGGGATTTCAGACGCATTCACAGTACAACAGAGGATGAGAGACATTTTGAGAAGCTAAGGAAACAGCATTGTAGATTCAGAGAAGCAACTTGTGCTGGTTTGGACTTAGGACAAGTGTGTGTGTGTGTTTCATTGTGTCTGTGTAAGTGTGCCACTCAACACTACACAGACTGATCAGAACTTACAGTTAGACTTACATATATCAGATCTACATCATGTCACAAAATGTCATTTTTGGATTTATAAAATGAATTCACATGATGCAAATGGGTAGACAGATACAGTTCAGATGTTCTGTGACATACTACAGAAAAACCCTATAAAACTCAACTGATATCACACAACGTCATAAACAGACCAGCTTGATGAAGAGTAAAGCTGATGATGTTCTGTGTTAGTTGTGTTTTCAGAGTGTACAGAATACACACTGTGTGTCTGGATGGCTCTGGAAGGTTTCAGATATGTACAGAATACAGAACGAGGTAACAGGGAGGATGCTGTCTTAGAAGACAGCTGTCTGAGATGGATGCTCTTAAGTGAGTGATTTGGAGCACCTACACAAATCTAGAACGACCTTGAAGCTGTTTCATCCTGTTACAGAGAAATTGCCGTGAGATTTTCAGTCCGTGTGTAACCAGAAAGTGCTGAAGGACACGATCAGATCACCTTCATATCTCTGCTGTACGTGACAGCACCTAAACATCCTCCTGTTTCATACACTGAGACTACAGTCACACAAAGAATACTGGAATAATACAGCATATATAGGTATATCACATCCATGCAAACCTCCATGCATTCTATAACCTCCATATTTCACACAATCATTTGATTTATGAGAAAGGTATTTGTGAGGTGACTTGCATAACTATGTGGTGTTTGCTTGGATTGTTTTTCTTTCTAAGTCCTGTTTGTTTTGAATGTTTAGTCTTTTATTTAAAAAGTTTGTGTACCCCCATCATCACCTCGTGTACCCCAGTACAGTGTGTCATTAGAGTACAGTGACACTGTAAATAATAACTAGATTTGTGCTTTTTCCTGAGAGAGTGTGAGAGCTGATTGGTAGCTCTCATGTGAAGCTCTTAGGAGTGGTTGCTATGGGGTGGTTGCTGGGGCGTTGCTTTTCAGTTGCTAGTATATGCAGTTGCTAGGAGTTAAATAATTAGGGTTAGGGGTTATTCAAATCAGTAGTTCTTAGTATTAGTCATCAAAGTAGAAATGATTGTCTTAGCAAACACAAATAATCATAATTCATAGAAATTCTTTCCTCAACGTAAGCAACTCGTCCAAACTCACTGTCATAATACTGTGAAAATTTGATAAATTATAAATGAGGTGTTCAGATGGATATTTCCCCTCTACAGCCGAGTTATTATTGTGTTTGCTGTTATTTTTAGTTATTATATAATCACATCTGGTAATGATTAATGTTCATATAAGCACTAATGTTGTGATGAGCCACATGGCCGTCAGCTGAGTGATGCCAAACGCTTATTCACCCGTGTGCTAACGTCCCCTCCTCTCATCTGCTCTCGCCTCCTCTTCCTGACTGTTCTCGTTCATTCTGTTCTTGTCTTTCTGTCTTCTCTTCTCACCTAGTTTCATCTCCTGTTTTTCTTTCTTCTATGATAAAAGATGATAAAAGCAAAGCTTTCACTGAAGTTGCTCATCTGTTTTTACTTGTTATATCTGAGTCTAAGAAACAATTATATGTGTGATAAAACTAACATCTCTCTCTCACACTCTCTCTCTCTCGCTCTTGCTCTCTGTTGTCATGGCTACAGGTGCCATCACTCCAGTTACCCAGAATCACCTGAAGAGACGAGAGATGCTCTTTTGAGATGTCTGACACTGGAACAAACTTCATATCTGGTGAGTGTCAGTCGTTCACAATAACAAACATCTCTCTCTGTCTCGTAAACATCATTGTTTTAAATGCAGTATCTGCTGTCAGGTCCCCTGCCATTGGAATTCTGGGAAATGTGCATTTTTGCATTGTGAATGATGTCAGTGCATCAGTGTCAAAGGTAGTTAAAGGTTCCAGATCATGTATGTTGTCTCTCTAAGACTTACCCCTCTCCCTGAACACAAAACCAGCAGGTATGTGATTGGTTGCTGAGCTAGAGCTCCACCAATCACATGGCTTTAAGTTAGCTGTGTATTCTGTGTCAACATCCTCTTGCAGATTAACACACCATCATCATTTTCATCAATAAAAGAACTGGAGTTGCTTTTACTTTGACAGAACGTGTTGCATTAGCTGTTTTATAGATGGACTGGGTCTTTATCCTGTGATATTAGCGGTGTGGCTAATGCCTTCAGCGTACAAGAGCTATAAAGTTGATCTGTACATCTGTCAGATGATGATGGTGTTTTAGCAGACAGGCGTTTGTCCACTTCCTGCAGCGGTCATGAAGTATTCATGTCCAAAAGCTAGCTGGTTTCTTTTCTATCATACCAATACAAGGTGATGGAAACAATCATATATGTGCGTTTGTAAGGAGCTTCAGTAACAGATTGTAGCATTCTTGATGATGTGCAGGGAAATGCAGCACTCTTGCAGTGGGTCTGTTGATGTGCAGGGAAGGCAGCACTCTTGCAGTGGGTCTGTTGATGTGCAGGGAAATGCAGCACTCTTGCAGTGGGTCTGTTGATGTGCAGCAAAATGCAGCACTCTTGCAGTGGGTCTGTTGATGTGCAGGGAAATGCAGCACTCTTGCAGTGGGTCTGTTGATGTGCAGGGAAATGCAGCACTCTTGCAGTGGGTCTGTTGATGTGCAGGGAAATGCAGCACTCTTGCAGTGGGTCTGTTAATGCGCAGGGAAATGCAGCACTCTTGCAGTGGGTCTGTTGATGTGCAGGGAAATGCAGCACTCTTGCAGTGGGTCTGTTGATGTGCAGGGAAATGCAGCACTCTGGCAGTAGGTCTGGTAAGTATGATATCTGGTAGTTGATTGATATCACGGCTAAAAGCTTTCTCTTGCTGCAGTGCCAAGACTGTAAATCATAGGAGCCATTTTTTGTGCTGGCTTTTATTCTGTGTACTGAGTGCACTCAACACTGTGGACTTCTCCATTAAAGTCAAATGTTGAGAAAGCTCTAATTATGAAATCCTAACAAGATAAGCAAACAAAAATAGGTTTTTACATTATCTAAAACATTAGAGAGTTGTTCTGGGTGCTGGGGGGTTCTGAGTGCTTTCTAGGGGGCTTTTGGTAGTTATGTAGGTATGACTCCTTCAGTGTCAGTGTTTCAGATGAAAAAATTGCAATATTTACCTTTTGTCTCTCTTTCGCCACCTCTGATTGAAACATAAATTGTTTCATAAACACTTTACATACTTTTCTTTACATAAATTGAAGTCAAATGAAAAACAAAAAGTCAAATGAAGCCAAACTGACATTGCCCGCAAAATCCGACCTGACAGCTCAAATTATAAATCATTATTATAAGATTGCCGTTGTGAATTAGGGAGAGATTAAAAGAACTGATCTATCGCTTGCTTGATTACTTGATCTTTATTTGTAACCAGAAAAGTTAGTGATAGCAGTTTGAAAGCAAATGTTTGTGTGTTACTGTAGCTGACGCACAAACTGGAGTTAGCTGGTGATGTTCATTATATCAATCATGTCACATCAAATAATTAAAATACTGTTGTTTTTTCCAACAGTGAGAAGACAGAAATCATCAGTGTGTAATTAATTCATTCTGTTTAACCTGCCAGTATCATTTACTAGTGTTTCTGATTAGCTGTACAGCAGGGCTCTCTCTCACTGTCTCTCTTTATGTCTCTCTCTCTCTCTCTCTGCCCTGTGAGGGTCACAGTTTCAAACCCATCATCTTGATTATTAGACAATCAGCATTAACTATGCATGCAGAAATGACTAATTATGACCCACTGATTGACTTGATCTCAGAAATCTCTTTAAAGTGACAGATTGACAGAGTTCTTTCTCTGTAAAGAAAATAGGATTTTTAAAACACTCAAAACTACAGTATATGTGATGTCATTACAGTGGTCTCGCCTCCTTATTTAAACATCGTGAACAAATGTAATATTGTGTTTTATTGACTTGAACACATCATATGTGTTCCAGAAACATACAGTGGAAACAGTCAGAGTGTATTTTCATGTGACACAAAACAATGTTTTACAATCACACGACTGCTTCACAAATCCAATCGCAGCATTAAAAGTCCAACATGATCAGAGCTCCTTAACTTCTGTGTGTCATTCAACACCTTTTATTTCTCACTGTTGCTGAATCTTTCTGGCTATTTCGTCATGCAGGCGGCGGCTGCTGACTCTGTGTGTATCATGTTTTAACAAACCCAAAACAAATGTGTTAAATGTGCTATAAGTGAATTCACGCTCGGCGACTCAGATGATTACAGTCCTCTTCACCAGCCGTCCACATCATACAGCCCTGACATCAATCACAACACACACACACAAACACAGTGAGGAGGAGGCGGGGCTTTTCCAGCACAAACACACAAACACAGTGAGGAGGAGGCGGGGCTTTTCCAGCACAAACACACAAACACAGTGAGGAGGAGGTGGGGCTTTTCCAGCACAACACACAAACACAGTGAGGAGGAGGTGGGGCTTTTCCAGCACAAACACAGTGGCGGGGCCTATGAATGTATAATACAGTATGAATGACATGCGTATTTATGCTCCTGTATATTAAGCTTTCAGAAATGGTGACTGATTTGAAACACTCTTCAAAGGCAGCAGCTTCACACACAACAGGACAAAAACTCTGGAACTCTGTAGAGACCACAGAATCCTGTCCAGGCCTCTTTTCTCTCTCAGAACGGAGAATTTCTGGTGAGAATGATGAACAGACTCAGCTGTATCAGCTGAGATTTGTCTCTAGTGGGTTTTATTTAATATTGGAGTTCTTTTACAACATTTTGTGAGCTGTGTGCTGCAGAAACTCTTCAGAAACTGCCATGTAAGTTATGGTTTATTAGCCAAGTTCTAAATCAGCATCACATTGTGTGATCTGTAGAGACAATCCCAGAATGCACTGGGGCGAGATCAGTATAAAAACTGTTTGAGAAATAACAGATTAACTAGATTAAAATAGATTGTTTTACTCAGTATTTGTGTGTTTGTATTTTAACGTGTTGTTATTTTAGCAACATTAGATTGTGAGTCTCGTGTGAGCTGGGTGTGATGAGTCATGTTCATGTGAAGTTTCTGCCTGTGAAGAGCATTTCAGATCGAGTCAGTGATGAGCTTCATTTCAGTGAGGATGCTCTTTTAATTAGAAGGTGCTCCTCAGCCAGACTGTTTGGATCAGAGTGTGTTTCCTCCACTAACTAGTGGATAAAAGCTGTAACAGCAGTAACAGCTCACACATTAGCTGAAAACATCAAACACACAATAGCTTGGAATAAAAGAACAAGAAGCTGTTAATTGGAGCTTTCCTGCTGTTGTTCCCTTTAGTTTTTTAAGTTTACTATTTGTTTTTACTAAACACAACATCCAGCTAGTCTAAACTTGTATTGTAAAGATACAATTCTGATGTGAATGATGCTTGCTCATGCCAGACTCACCACCGCAGTGCTGTGATGTTGTGGGTGGTTGCCATGGCATTGCTATGGGGTTGCTAAGGTGTTCTGAGTAGTGGTAGCACATGCTAGGTGGTTGCTCAAATAAAAACACGCTATCAAATCTTGTCCTTTAATATGCAGTAACCACACACCCTCACACACTGCAGTTCTTTTAGTCTGATGTCCTCTTACATTGTAGACATTAAGACGTGTGTGTGTGTCATGTATCGTCAGCAGTTCATCTGTCTGCTGTGAACGACTGTGTTGAAGTCAGGCTAAGGGACTGTGCACGACCTAAAGAGTTAAATTCAGTTCACAGTGTTAAGACAGAGAAACTGTGATCTGAGCAGAGCTGCTGTCACCTCAGCAGATAGATCTCGTTAGGTTTACAACACATTGATAGAAGAGCTTGAAGGGGACCTGTAGTGTGTTTTTAGATATTTTGAGAAACAGTTCTTGCCATTTGCAGCCGTCACAGTGTGTCTGTCAAGCTGAAGTCAGCTGGAGTTCTGTACATTTAATTTACCATCAGCAGAACCAATCTTAACAAGCTGGTATTATCTGTGGAATTGTTCTGTTAGCAGCTGAAGTAATGGGCAGCCAACCAAAATACTGTAAGTGTCGTGCTAACCATGATAATAGAAGCTAGCCGGTTTTAAATAGCTTCCAATCAGCTGCTGCTGTACTGAACATTTAACAAAGCTAGGTAACAGCTTTGGGGATCCTGATTTCATTAGAACATCTGGTGTGTGTGTGTGAGAGAGAGATATTGATGGTGATTATACGGGTTGCTTTATACAGTTTGTACATCATTTATTTTATTGAGAAAATCTTCTCTAATTAAACTCATCATTTCTAAAGCTAGCAAAAAGAATGATGGCACATATTTCTTTTACTCCAGTATGTTTCTGGCTACATTTGTACAGTTTTGACACAGTACATACTTCAGATATAATTTCTCTGTACTATATACACTCCTGCATATAATAATGATCTGGCATTAGAATGTGTGATGTCATAATGATCTGGCATTAGAATGTGTGATGTCATAATGATCTGGCAGTAGAATGTGTGATGTCGTAATGATCTGGCAGTAGAATGTGTGATGCCATAATGATCTGGCAGTAGTTTGCGTGACGTCAATGAATGATCTGGCAGTAGATTGCTGACGTCATAGTCATTTGTCATTATTGTTGTCACATGAGTTCAACCCTTACTTGCCTTAGTAACTCCGAAACGAGTAACTCAGTCACACGTGATTGAAGCTGCTTGGCATAATGATCATGAGGACAAAGATGTTCAGTGCGTGACCATTAATCACTGCTGGAGTTCCTCAGATCAGGGACAAACTAGTAGATGTAGTGGATCTGGATCATTGCCCAGAGATGATAAGAGTGGATGATTCTCCCTGACACATCATCATTTAGTATCTGACACACTCGTACCTCCATATCATCTGGACAGAAGCCAAGAGCTCCATCTACCTTTAGGAGATGAAGGAGACTCTAACCCAGATGGACGTTCCTGCCATAATCTCTGGCCTCTGATCCGAGCTGTACACAAGAGGAGAGGGACTGTTAAACAGGCCTTTACTTGTATAGAGAACAGTAAAATCATGTTGATTTTTGATTGATACAATCCATCTTAGACAAATATACCTGTAGTCTTTATATCACCCTGGTTGTTCTTTTTCTTGGTATTTTTAGCAGCTTGATTTCCATAGCTGTGACGTTCAGCTCACTTCTCTTGCTATCATTAGCATTGGGCTAATGCGCCGCGGGCGCCCTGAGTCAGTTCAATCTGCTGTACGCAGCTCACAGCCAATCAGATTCCTCATCAGAGCGCCACAGGACACCAGCTAAAGACGGATCACTACAGAGGGCGCAGAGAGAAGCAGCTCCTTTCTGGTGTAAGTGAGATTAGCTGAGCTCTGCATCGCTCTGAGTGT
>JAZGTI010021039.1:0-10343 GCA_036877585.1 Botia kubotai | reverse complement strand
CAAATTAACTACTAATAAAGAAATCTATCCATAGTGTTTCCTTCTGCAAACATTACAAATCACGTATAACAATTTGCATTATATTCAAGTCCAAATCGGTATATATTGTTGTATGGGAAGCATACGTGATTAAGGAAAAACAGCCCAATATTCCCAGCACCTGAGACTCTTGGGAATTCCTGACGCGTGTCATTCATACTCGCCCGGTCACACACTCTCCCGATACTATTTCAATTTATCCACTGTATGTTATCACCTCTATCAATAATAACACAGCAATGACCAACATATCGAAATAACTACCCATAGCGTACTTTTTATCCTTGCGTCATTGTTTAAATCGCAGGAGCGCTCGTTGTTCGTGTTTGGAGGGAAACTGAGGCGTAAGCGAGTGGAGGCGTGTGTGTCGTCAGCCAATGAGAGCTCACACTGGCCGCGGGAGCTCACGTGTTTACAGGCGACATTCCGCCGGTACAGCCGCTTCCTCCGGAAAACCCGGATGGATTACATGGAGCGGAGTCTTTCTCGGTTTGCGGCAGTAAGAGGGTACGGTTGCAGATTATAACCACACACGCGACACTGGAGGTGCTAGATAATATTATGACATTCATCGGATTTCTGAATAGCTGGTCTTCACTGGTTTAGTGCATAAATGTTCGTGGTCTGTATTGTGAAAGACACATCACATTTGTCGATCCGAAACTCACGCTCCGCTCCACGTTTCCCCGCAACCTGCCAGCTTTGAGGGAACGACAAGGAAAACAAACAGGTCGACGGAAGAAAGATATCGGTTGCCGGTCGGACGGTCGGGCGTCGGACGGACGGAGAGGTTATCAAGAGTAGAATCGCTCATTTGCATGTTATAACGGTGCTTCGGCCGCATGTTCTGAACGTGCAAGCGCGACTGTACGTGAACTGTGAAAGTGGTGAAATATGTGTATGCGGTTCAGATCTATAAAAATGTTGTCGTATTATTCGGACATTCGGCCCGTGATAATATTTACAGAGTGCAAGATTCACCCGTTTGCGTTTTGTCAACGTGACATTTCCTGTTTTTAAAACAACATTATTGTACAGCGATCAAAGTGGTTCTGCGTTGGGGATTTCATTCATATATATATATAAACTATGCATACGCGGCGGCTGGTGAAGCGCTCGGTCATTGGGAGCCGCGTGTACGCACCGGCTTTACCGGGAGACGCGGCTCCGCTCACGGGGGTGATTCAGGCTGTCAAACAGGACAACAAAGATGCTGCAACCGCTCATCGGCGCAACGTGTACACGGTGCTTATGCAAGACGGCAGCTTGAAAGAATACTCGGAGGAAGAGATCGCACAGATGACTTCGAAAGCACCGCTTAAGTCGAGTTTAAAGGTTTGTTTGTGTGGTCAGCTGGGCTTGTTGTTGTTGTGCAGCTCGAGGCAGTTCATGCATCACTGTCGCACACATACACCCAGTGTTGTTTACAGTGCATGGAGCAATTGTTTATTGGATAGCAAGGGATGTACAAACAGTATGTGTGAGAGTGAATATTGCAGTAATGATACTGATAGAGAAGACATGTTTATCTGAGTTTAGTGGGCGGATAACCGTGGCAAACAAACACGCTCTGCAGCTTTTACGCGCCAGTGAAAGCATCTGTATGTATGTGTGTGTGTGTTTGTGTGCGCGCCTGTGCACAAGTCCCGGCTCTTTTTTAGTACCTATTACACAACATTAATTTTTAATACCGTGATCCTGTTTTTGTAAATGTATGTCAACTTTTGTAAATCACTTCTGTTTAATGATTTGGCTCAAGTTCACATTATTCATAATATTGAAATCTGTTTGTAACAGTTGCACACTAGGGTAAGAGAGTTGCTTCAACATAATTGCAAAACACAAAGGTTTTTTTAATACTGACCTAATTGCAGTCATTATAAATTTATAGAGCCTGAGGTGCCGCTTCAAAACAAAGAGGGTCAAAATGACAAAAATGCATTATTTTCACCCAATCAAATCTGTGCAAATTAATCAAATTAATAACATCTTTATCGATTTTGCAGTAATCCATTTAATTTGGTTTTATATTTTAAAAAGTGAAATTCATTGAATATAACATTCGCCATTCTTTTGTTTGGTTGTTCCTGCATGTTTAACATTTTATTTGATTGTTTATTTGATTGCTTAATGCTTTTGGCAAGTATAAAGACTGTTGGTGCCTGGATGTCTTCTTACTGCAGATCTGCAGTACAGACCAGGCATCATCCATTTAATTTGTATTTAGAAATAATAAAGTGCCACTTTGCAAATTAAGTTAGAGCTGCTACTGTGTACAGGGCAGGCTGATTTCTTCTTCGGTTGCATATGAGAAAAAGTTGAAATGTAAGCAAAGCAAACAAGGAAGTGTTAATATAGGATGTGAAACTAAAGTGGGGGTAAATGATCCCGTAGCAGCTGCTTCATAACAACAACAAAGCAAAGCTCTACAGAGGGTCATACTCATAGAATCTGGGGCTTGGGCAAGCTGCCTGGAATCCCAAACCAGTGCCATTCGGCTTGGGGGAATGCCACTTGTTGACTTGTTTTGTAGGGAGGGGCTTTATGTTTAGTGGATTTACCATGTGGCTATTCCAGACAAAGAAAGACCGGATTTTTTCATCCCTGTTTTTTACTGCTTAATATCCAAATGTAATTAACGATCAAGGGGGCGTCTATCAGATTTGCGTCTATGCACAAAGATGGGATGCTGGTTTAAAATGAATGAACGTCTAAATAGCTCTTCATTGTGTATGAAGAGATTACTTAGACAAGCAGTACCTCAAATCTTGAGCGTAGCATCTCACACATACATTGTGCATGTGTTTGTTTTTCTTATGAATAAGTGTAAATAAATAAATAATTTGTAGGTAATTAACCCTCTGTGGATTCTGCGCTCCAGTTCCAATTAATTCTGTTTAGATCAGTTTAAATTTGAATTTAAAATCTAATCTGAATAGTTTGATTGGCACATGAATTGTGACATATTGGATCAGTTGAGGTACTGTGTTTCATATTTGGCAAGAAAGCTGTGGCCATTAAAAACAGTGTTTTTATCATGAGAGAAAATAAAAGGAACCTAATAGTGTGTGAAAATTAAATTTGAACTTGTCAGCTGCGTATTTTTGATTTGTCGCTTGAAAGTATTGCACAGCATGATATTGGAACAAATCTGTCTTTATCTCATAGACCTGCCAATTATCTCTTACATAAAATATCATTATTCTCTATGTGATATTTAAAAAAACAGTTCAGCTAAAAATCAAAATTCTGTCATCATTTACTCAACCACAAAATTTTTGTTTCGTAGAACGCAATGGTAGAAATCTTTGAAAAAGTGTTACATCGCTTTCCAAACAGAAGCTTTAAAATGGTACAGAAAAACTAAACCCAAAAGCACAATTCAAATAAACGGATACAACTCCATGTGCTATCTATTCCAAACCATTTCAATCATACAAATAGACTGTGAGCTATTTACTGATTTTGACCTTTACCAGAAAAAGCAGATTATCATAAATATCTGTTTAAATTTTAATCTGTTTTTGAGATTCATAAGTATTCAGACTTAAAGTAGGATACAGGATTACTTTTGTTTTACTTTTATTATGCTTTGTCCTCGTCAGATACGGTCACTATGAACTATCACTGTAGAAAACAAAAGCATACAGGTTTCAAATGAGGGTTAGTAAATAACAACACAATTGTTTTAGGTCTGTGCCTCTAGCGTCAGACAGAGTTGTGAAAATGATTAATGTTTTTAAAAGGGTTCCTTTGGCCAAATCAACCTACAATATGCTTGCGTATTGCCTTCTCTCCGTATTAAGCTCAGGCAGGAGAAAGCATTTTACCGTTACATAAATGGCTCATTTTCCCTTTATATTTAAACATCAACACTTCACCAATATTAATGTAATCATTCGGATCGTATGTAGTGTTTACTGTTTGTTTACTTGACGCGATACTGTTCCCTTATTACCTTTTTCAACCCTAAGCAATTGAGACAATAATCCATCTATTTCAACATTACAGTCAGTGTCCTCACAGATGTTCAAAGCCCTCTGTGATAAGCGTTTACTCTCCCTTCCTGGTCGAATTAATCGCGTTACGGTAAGATAATGATCTGGATTGCGCGTCGCTCATTGTTAGCTCGTGCTCTCTGCTGCTGCACGCGGTGATGTGCGTTATCTTGGCCTCTGTTTGCCCCCTCTGTAGTGTGTGAGGCTAGGCGTACTGCAGCTTTAGTCACGGTGTAACAGAAAGACTACGGCTGCCATGTAGATGAGAAAAAGCTGTCTTTGCATCAGTGTGGTCACGGATGGTGGCTTTTCTGCGCGCGAGGGGGATGTATTTTTGCTTTTGTGTCAGCAATACAAAGATCATCTAAACAAATAGGCCTGCTAATCAGCCAATAGGATTTCTTCATTCAAAACATTGCGCTGGTGTTTATATTGACCAATATGTTAAATGCTAACAGCTTAAATACAGTGTAATGCTCAATGATGGCAAACCAATAAGATTCCCAGTGGGTCTCTTTGCTATTAAAGCCCCCATAGGGTAAATGGGCTTTATTGATGGGGAGCCACAAAGAGAAGAGACAGTTCATGTGGCTGAAACTCATGTATGCTTTCCTCTGCAGAGCACCTGTAATGGTGGGCAGCGTGATGGGCCCACGCAGGGTCAGAATGGTGGACTGCAGAGGGGAGAGCAGCCCTCTCTCAGCCCGGAGAGCACAGAGGAGCCACGGGTGCTGGACCACAAGAGGACGGGCCGTGCGATGGAGCAAGAGAAGGAAACTACCCGCTCTGTTTCTCTGCTGGAGCAGAAACGAAAGGTGGTCTCATCCAGCATTGATGTACCACAAGCCAGGTAAGACTGCTCTGCAGGAAGAGCGCCCCCCACATGTGGAGTTAAGAACTGAAAGAATGATTTGAAGATTGCCTTGACAAAATATGTTTTGATTGTTCTTTGGTGTTTCGATTTAGATTTCTTGACAGGATTTTGGTTTAAGGATCGATCTGTGAATCAGATCAGATTAAATGTCTCATATAAATACAATCAATTCATATGCAAATCGTATATTATTTCACCTAAAAAATAACAGATTCCCAAGACTACAGTTTATATTCCAAATTATATTCCAAGATTCCAATTTATATTTCAAAAATATAAATGTCTGTTTTTATTCATGAATTGATTTGATATTTCTATCCAAGTAATTTGTTTCTTTATTTAAAAGGCATAACAATATACCTTTATTATACTTTAGTATAATAAGGCTTTTAAAAGGGCAGACTCAATCTGCATTTATAATTATGGTTTAATGCAGATTTATATTGTTTTTAACAGGATCATTTCAGCGTAGACACACAAAAATGTTTTTGGGACATTTACTATGATAACATGTAAATACATGTAAAAAATAATACAATGTTTTGTATTACTCTGTAATACTGTGGTACATGATTCATGGTATTACCACAGTACATGTTGTTGTACTTAGAGGTTTAGAGTGTATATTGTACTTCTATATAGTACAGTGAGCAACACTTATATATATCGACAGGCTTGATTTTGGTCTTTGAGTTTTGTGGTCTGAGTTTTTTTCGTTTTAAGGTCTTTGCAGATCTATGACACCTCTCAAACCCAGCAAGCATCTCGTGGCAAGAAAACATCTCAAAATCTTTTTGTCACATGTAAATTGTATGCGTCCGTTTATGTTAGCCAGAAACCTAACTTGACTTAAGACAGGCTTTATCTATCTTAGATCCCAGAAATCAATGTATAGTTCTGCGCGAAGCACCAAATAAAGCAGCTGCCATCTGATAGCCCTATTACTACACACTGGCCCGATATTGACTGAATATTTATTTGTTGATGAATTATTGATTTCCTTGTTCAATGAACCTTCTTTTCATCCATGCAGCGAGAATGAGTGAATGTATATTACGGCGGTTTATGATTTCTGGCTGTGTTAACTGCCAGAGCATTTTGGTTTTGCTGTAGGTTGATTATTGATATCTCCTGGTGTTACATCGATTAACTCAGTGGTGCTGTATTGATGAAGCTCATTATTTTTAATACTCATAGAAAACAGCGATTAATCCTCCATGTACAACAAATGATGTCATTTGTCTAGCTAGCTCTACATTGTGAAAGATTGCACCGTCCAATACAAACAGTTTTCTAAACAAACAGTGAGGCCGCACAATTTATCACGACTGCATCCTGGCTGAATTCTCATAGATTCCTTTTAGATTTATGTGTTTGAGTTGATTCAGTCTTACAGTGCATTTGTTGAGTTGTGTCAGTGCTTGCTCGTATATTTTCTTTTCTGTGTTGCTTTTGGATGGCCCAAATCTCAAAGCACGTGTACATTACGGCTCTGAGGTCTATTAGACACAGAGCAGCCCAGTCTTTAAATAGTCAAAAATAATTACAGCGGTCATCTTTTGGCAGGGGCGGTCAGTGTAGACAAACAAACCGAGTTTTGAATAGTGAAGTTTGGCTTCCTTTGCATTTTTCTCTGGAAAACTCCAGGATAGTATTGCAGTAGGGATGGGTCACAATGACTGATTGACTAGCTTTGTAGTGATAGTTAATCAGTCTAATGATAGTGATGTTAACTGGTTTTAGATGATTTTTAAATTTTTATATTTTGGGTCCTAGTAGTTCTTCATTAGCTTTTGCAAAGTTTGCATAGTAAAAGTTTTTGAGCGTCCCATTACAAGCATTAAATTGACAAAGTTTTATGTAAAGTTAAAAGTAAAAAGAAATTTAAAAGAAAGTTTAAAAAATTCCACTTCTTTGGATGCGTTCTGTTCTATTCTATCAGATAGACGATTTTAAAAATAATCAAGCAGTTGGAACATGAGAATTACCTTGACTGTGTTATTGTGTAAAGCATTCTCAACATGTCAAAAATCAATATATAGAGTTACACTTGAAACGATTTTTATAGAGCACCCGAGAAGACCATTAGATCCCTTGGGTCGAGACTGTATTGTATGAAATTGTGAGGGCACTTAAATGAATGACCACAGAGGGCCCCATGATAAAAAAAGTATAGATCCAGGTTCAACTGCTTTGTGTTTAAACTCAGAGGTAACCTCTTAAGTGAATATGGCCATGATTACGCTCAAATTGTGATTCATTGCTTTAAAACAGTTGCTGGATCTATTGTGGCAATAAAGGATGGCAGGAAAGCAGAGACAATAGAGAGTTTAGGACCATATCCCTATGAGATAGGACCATATCTCCTGCTTGTTTGTGTGTAGAGACCAGGCCACACTATTCTGAAATTCTTGAAGTTGTGATCACACACAACAGCTTGACCTAGATGTAGCATCTATCTCATAGCACTTGTAAGACGTCTGTTGTTTTATGTTTAATCAGCGTGCTGTGGAGAGGTTTGTGTGGTGGGATTTGTTGACCAGCAGGTCTTTCCTGTCAGCTGTTTAAATGTTCATTATTGGACACAGAATAGCTTAGCTCATCATATTTGTTTACAGAATTACACTACAAGCATTCTGTAACTTGTATATTCGTTGACCCAGCGTGTATATCAACCTCTCTTTCCCCCGGCAACTTTGCTGAGAGGGAAGTTTAAAAGATTTTAAAGAGATGCCTCTCGGTTCCTGTTTTTACAGGTTTACAACATGAATCTACAGCTGTTAGCAGGTTGTAACAAGAACAGTCAATCTTGCATTGTAAAACTGACAGATAGCCTACAGACTAATTGTAAGCAGGAAATGAATTAGGTTTTGTGGGTGTATGTTAAAATATGGCTGGTCACTTTAAGGCCAAACTGACCATGTTTTTTCCATTAGGTAGTCTCAACTGACCACATTTAAGGTGATTATAATGTATCAAAGCAAAGAGTAAAGTATGTAATCTCTGTGCAGCTAACAGGTTAACAGGTAGTTATACTGAGGTTAAAGTTAACATGTTAGACCATTTAACCAGAGCAATGCTGAAAGTTGTTTGCGCTTTTCACGAAATCAACCCACAAATTGCTCACGGTATTTTCATATTACGCATCTTTAAAAACAATCCTTAAAACATTAAAATGAAAGTGTTGTGTTTTTTAATATTTGTTTGTGTTTACTGTGTCCAGAAATATATCTTGTGTTTATCTTTGAGTGACATTGACAGTAGCAGAAACAGCTTGGAGAACAGCATTGGTGGATTCACTAAATAAACCTTTTGCTCATCAAAATTCAGTCTCTTGGGTACATCAAAATAAGCCTCAGCATGACTGTGGTAAAGCAAGGGAAATGAATGGAACCAAATTACCAGGTTTCCTATAACCTCCCTGACCGCTATATCATTGTTTAAAAAAATTAGCGTGACATTGCAATTGCTTTTTCTCTAACAACAAGATTGTTCCTTTCCTTTTCCCCCCATTGATCCTGCTGAGGTTCTGCTGGGTGAATATGGAAAAGAGGGCCGATCTGGTAGAACAGTATGCTTTCTCAGAAGATCAGCTATAGCTGCCAAAGAAAACAACTTCCCTCAGAGAACGGGTGCTGGTTTGTCTGCAACTTTAGAGAGTGTGTGATTACCATCTGAAAAGAGTTCTGTAGTGCTGGATACCTTCCAGTGGTCTCACACTAAACTTCTCTTAAGTGCCTGGTGTTGATCCTGAGTGACTTATCCGACTGTACACAGCGTTCTTCACAATGATTCAAATAGTTTTAAAGTGACTATCCGATTGGCTGAGCATGCAGCATGCTACAAAAGTATGCTTGGATATGTGGCGTCTTACAAAAAAGGAAAAATACATGGTGTTAAAATGGGTTGTGAATCAAATCATGTAAGCTCAGTCACATTGGCATGCAATAAAGATAAAATGATTTACGCAGTAAGCGAGCTTGTTGCTGTGCATTTCTTTTAATTGCCAACTTCTGTGTAATAGCGTATCTGATTTACTGTGTTATTTTATGTACAGTAAAGAACTAGGTCTAATTATCTGGTGAAGTACATGCAAACATGCATGTAGTTGTTAGGTAGAGACAGTGTTGTCAGGCGTACACTATTAAACTAGTGATCTGAAAATAAAGTTAAAAAACGCTATTCGTGAGTAGTTTCTCTTTCAATGCTTGGCGATGACAGCCTGTTCCATTAGATGCTGTAAATCACAGGATGCTCGCGTGACACAGCTTTGGAAATTGGACCGCCTGCGATGGTTCGTAATGAAATGTGTTGGAATTTTTATGCAAATTGGTGGTTTAATTAAAATCCCTGAATATCGGTGAGTGGGAGTGGCCACAAATGCATTATGTCCTTCAAAGCAGTAATACAGGCGGTTAAACTGTCCCTAATCGTTGATTTAAGTTGCACAATCACAAAATTACAGATATCTTCCCAATAACATCCACCGTCCCTGTAGATGTCTGGCTGGAGAGAATTGTTAAGTCTATCAGCATTTTACGGTCTTATTATAATAACTGCAATTTCTCCCCAATTTAATGTGGGTGGCACTGCATTCAGGTACGACAATCCCTATATAATTCCATGTTGTCAGTGTTAAAACTGTCAGCACAAGCCTATTGCATTTATTAATGCTGTAAATAATGAAGTGCTGCCTTACTTTATGAGTTCAGACACTTTTAAACTGCAGCCAAAGGAGTAGAAACAAATGTTCTGCCTGTGTATGATGTTACTGTAAATCACTGTGTAAATCAATCAGCAGTGAAAGGAGGACTTCAGTTGCATCACAGCTTCTCGCTGCATGGTCTGAAGGTGTGTTAAGGGTGCCTGTAGCATTCTCTGCACTACAGTCAAGAAAATATATGGGGACCTCTATCACATCAATGGTGAGATCATATGCAACACTTTGTGTTTAAATTGGTTGTCACAGGCTTCAATCTAGATGAGCGTGAAAGCATGAACTGATTGCGTCAACTAATGTGCTGTATGTTACAAGCCATTAAAGAAGCATAATAAATTTAGTATTACTATTTTTTTCTGTTTTTGAGTACTGTACCAACTAATTAAAGGAACAATTCACCCAAATTTGGAGAGTGGAGCTTTTAAGATACATTAATGGTGCTTTTGTTTTGGAACAAATTTTGGGCACTGTCCCTTTAAGTGCTGCAGGTAAAAATCCATGTGTATATCTCTCTGTTGCTGAAATGTTTTGTGTGTAACTATGGCCTTGTCTCTCTATATGCCCGTCCTCTTGTGGCTGCTGAGAGGAACTAATTCAGCTTGAGTTGAGGCTTGTGGCACAGATTCCCTGGCAGGGGCCCATCATGATGTTAAGCTACTGAAGTGTGTCCTATTAAAACAAACCTGCATAACATTTCCTGCATTTCTAATTA
>JAZGTI010021038.1:0-10344 GCA_036877585.1 Botia kubotai | reverse complement strand
TACGTTGTGTATAACGTTACCCATACAAGACATGTTGCTGATCTTATCTTTTAGAAATGTTCTTCAAATGTTCTTATTTTATAACCGGATCTATAAATGAATTTATTGTAGTTTTTGATCATTAAATAAGGCCCTGGTTTTCAGGTGACAGCACAGTCATTGTGTAACTTGGTGGACCGCAGATGTCCTTCGAATCAGACATCTCTCCAAAGACGAGCCGGTTAAGGCAGGAGCCAATCAGATGCTGATGCCAGGTACTAGATTGGACTCAACAGTAGCAGACACTGTACAGACAGAGCTGGAGAAAACCGCTTTACACACCCACACCTGAAACACAACAAAACCAAAGGAGACAAGTACATCCCCAGCTTTCAACGCCTCCGGCTCTCGCGCTGAAAAACCTTGGCACAGCATCTAAAATGTACATTTGAAATGCACATTAGTACAATACTGACTGAAAAAAGCAAGCGTTTTGTCTTTTTTTCCCCTTTTTTTCCGGCAACGAGATAACAGGCTCCATTATAAACTCCGAACACAAAACAACTTTGGAAACTAAAGTGTGCGCATTAAACAACAGGAAGTTATTGATGATCTGACAGAAATTACATAAAAAAGTTCTGTCTCATTTAAATGTTGCTTTAGCTGGAAAAATCGGTGCCACCCACATATAAAGGAAACAAATACACTAGGCTTTAGTGATCTATCACACATATACATACAGCGCACCAGGAGAGAGAGAGAGAAAGAGAGAGAGAGAGAGAGAGAGAGAGAGAGAAGTGCTTTCATAGAAACAGGAAGTTCTTAAGTGATCTATCAGCCAGCAAACTTTAACGGTCTAGAATATTCTCTGCAGGCAGGGCTGATAGTTCAGAGGCTTTCAGCCAGTACTAGAGAAGAACAGAACAACCAGGGGGAGAAAAAAAGGATTTAACAGCTGCCCTTTCAATCTGAGCAACTTAACTCAGGGGTAAAAACTGCAAAACTATGAAGGACTGTACACACTTTCATCTTTTTGAAAGTTGACGTTTGAGTAGCCCAACACTGCAACATTGGCTCAGTGTTGCGAGTTTGGAGTGAGAATACCCGTTTGTCCGAACCAAGGAGAAATCTGTTAACATTTCCACTGTGTCAACGCAGAATCTCCTTGAAGGCCACAAAAATCCACCATATTTGTTTTGCTTAGTTCCGCATTCAGGCTTTTATTTTTAATCAATCGCTTTAGCTATGATAGGCGTACTATATATAAACGCTAAATATTATATTATAATGCTTCCAAAGAAACATGCATAGGTCATTGTAACATAATGGCTTTTTTTTAATGGTCGTTACTATAGAAACGAATATTTCCATTTTGCGTTCCAAGTTTCATTCGTTCTCACACTGAAGGATCTCACACGGCCTAAAATGAACCAACGCAATACGTACGCATCAATACAAACTCTTCATCAAGTATACAGCACAAAAAACAGCTTACCTGTCTGTTCATCTTAACGCAACCGCAGTTTAACGCACCTGTATTATCTTTTCAACAACCCGGTTGAACAGTGGCGCATCCTGAGCTGAACTCAATCGCAGGATTACGGCGCTGAAAATCATATGCCGCGTTATTAAAATCACCGAGCCATGGAGCTGATCCATCTTAACACGATACACTGTACCGTAGTACATTCTTTCAGGGCTGACTCATAAAGTCAACGCAGAATAAGGTTATTAAGCAAACATTACTTCATTTTTTAAAGGCAACTCATAAACGTATTGACGGGCCGTTACCGTGACAACAGATGCCCTCAAAGCAATGACAAGTGGCTGCTTGTATATTTACATACAGAAGGTTGATTACTGGGGTTACGCTTGCGCTTTTACATTTAACTGGATGCTGACAGACGTAAAGAAACCGAGAGGTGAAGAAAATGCGAGAGCGTGCCCTCAGAAAACACATTCTTTTCATTTCACAGTCAAGTGTCTGTCACAGCAAACAGCCATTTTGAAGAGGTGTGGAAAATTACTGTGTTTCAGGGCATTAGTGACTGAGTCAGTAATTGGTCCTGACAGACTCTTTTAAAACCATCCTGCGTGAATTCAATATGTTTCACATACTCACTCTTCCCCTCACACACACAGCTCAAGGTGAAACACACACACACACACTTCTTTGCAGACAGCAGTGAAGATGGAAATCAGAGAGGCATAGAGTGATTTAAAGCTCAAGCCAGAGGTATAAAGCTGCAGGAGGTGTACAGATGCCTGTCAGCGGAGTCTGCTGACTCAGGAAGCCGTATGTGGAAAGATCCATTTCAACTGCACCTGTACAGGTGTGCAGACAGACAGATTTACCGACACATATGGATGTGATTTAAGATGGACTTCCCTGCAATACTAGTGCAAAAGAACTTCCTACAGCCTTTCAGAAGAGATAAGAGGCTGACATCTGTTAGTTTACAAAGGAACGTTTTCGCAAGACGATCAGAAAATGGAGTAGGTACAATATATAAAGTATTTTGATGCGAATTAAAGAAACATTTCTATTTCTACTGTTAATAAACAACATAATATAATATAAACATAAACATAATAAACATTTCTCCAAGACCAAATTATGTGGACTGTGCTAGCCACATATATCTAAAACAAAGCTAAGCCTTAAACAAAACATAACTCACTAAAATCTCATGAGTTATGAAAGAGCAACATTCGGCAACATTTGTAATACAATTATCTCATGAGATCAGCAAATATTACAGTCCAGCCTCAAACCCCATCATCCGCAAGAGCACCATGGCTCAATATGTCAAAAGCTTGTGTACCACAATGCCACAGCTCAGATATCAATGACATTTTACACGGTATTACATACTGCTGAATACTGGAAAAGGGGAAAAGTGTAATCTCATGAATATGATGATTATTTGTAACCATAAGGCATTTGATGTAGAACCATCTTGCAGCCAGGACTCGAATGATTGATAATGAGGGATATCAACAGATCTCAGGGGACTGAGACAGTGTTAGCCAGCAGACTACCTTCAGCTTCTGCAGTGGCGCTTCGATGAGAGAGATACAGGAACAAGAGGAAGATCCACACACTGCAGAATCCCATCCCTCCTTCTTTCTCTCTCTCTCTCTCTCTGTTATCTCTCTCTCTGCAGATCTTCCACCCTGGACCGATGTACAGAGACAAGCTTGTTCTCTGCGTTATTTAGCTGCAATGCTTTTCCCCTTTTATCTGCAAAACATGGAGAGGGAGAGAGAGTGAGAGAGAGAAAGATATATATATATATAGAGAGAGAGAGAGAGAGAGAGAGACAGAGAGATAGGTATCGTCATACATATACATATACACACATTCAAAGTAATCATCTGATATCTTCTGTTAGTGGAGTCAATGTAATCGCTCAAATCTCTGTTAAAAATTGCCTGTATAATCCATCAGATTTATCCTGTCAGATATGGTTGTGCAGCCCTGCTGAGCACAAGGTAAGGAAAGACAGAGACTGATAAAGACAGAAATTATTCACATGAAATAGAATTTTTTTCCCAGCGGTTAAGAGATACAATAATAGAGCAGGATTACATTTGCTTTGTTTTTGACACCAGGATTCAGATAAGATGTTTTCCCGTTTCATGATAAATAATAGATGTTGTAAATCTATTATGTAAATATCGTAAATAATTTAAATACAAGGTGATAATCTGATGCGCAACAACACTTGAACTCTGAACATTTGAACTCTGTCCAAGTGGAAAGAAACAGCTACTTTCAAGAAACGATTATAGCAGAGTGTTGTGTGTGACTCAGAATTTAGTGTGAATGCATTCTGCATTCCAGTTTAAATCTGAATTAAATCTGAATTAACAGCAGACATGATGTGCAATTGTAATTCAAAACTGAATTGAAAGTAAAAGTTGGATAGAAAACAGTTAAACTTAAGTGCTGTACTGTAAGTGTACTGTATTTAATTTACAATTATTTAAGTAAAAATTACCTATAAACGTACTTATACACACAATATATGTAGTATTTCCAAAAAGATTAGAATATATCATTATTTCTGAAATATGTATTTAATTTATTTATATAGTTCATAAATTCACTTTCTATCCCAGAATGCATCATTTTATACCAAAGTCTTCAAAATGGAGCTATACAATATTAAGATGGCTTATAAGAAGTAAAGCTTAAACACAACGCTATCTGTTATTGTCTATTTTTGTTGTTCTGTTAACCTTATAAAATTCCTTTGTTGTGTTACTGTGTTTCTGTGAATAGCAGTTCTATAAATTCCTCTTCCTGTCATTCCAATTCAACATCCTGTGGGACTGACTCATGAATTGCAATGCGGGCAATTCTTAAGTTCTTAAAGAACTTTGCTGAATACTTACAGCAGCATGAGGCTGATTTACATCAAAACTCTGCAATGCATTTATGACACATTTTAAACTGTGTTCAATGCAGTTTTTGAGGCAGCTGAGCTCAGATCTGTTGGGAATAAGCAGCAGCATTGAATATTTTCGGATTTTAACGGAGCAGTTAGCGTGCTTATGCAGTTTGATACTTCCTTGTTTCTCGGGTCCTCTGCATAGACTATAACAGAACCTGATAGATATGTGGGTATGAATTCTCAGAGATCCTTTGAGAAACATTTGCCTCAAGGTAATATCATTAATTTAACACTGTATGCCAAAATATATGAACAGACCAGATTATGACTACACATGCTGGTTGACCCCAAGGTATTACCAGACCTTTGTGAAGGACACTTGTTCACTTCTCTAACTACACAAACTGTGAGTGTTGCATTATTATTCATCTCATTGTGAAGCACTAAGGTGGAAATTTCAAAGAATTTACTGACTATCAGTAAAGGATTCCTCAACAGAATATTACCAATTCTTCTGCCTTCAGGAAAGAGGGTTCTAGAATTCCAACAAGCTTGAGGAACTTCTTCTCAAGGACACCAAGCCTGCCCATCACTAACATCCTCACAATCTCAAAGGTCAAAGGGTTCTACCAATGAAGCAAAGACCTGCAAGGGCCATTAGTGATACACTACATGGTCAAGATGGTGTGGCCACCCAAACACTACAAAATATGTGCTTGGTTTACATTTAATTTCAAAACCATGACAGTTAACAGGAAGTTGGTCCAACTGTTGCTGCTATAACAGATTCCACTCCTCTAGAAAACCTTGAGAAAACCTTTTCCCCACAGGAGTTCAGTGAGTTGATTAAGTTGTTCCACAGCTCAATGGTTTTCTGCACAGTGGCACTGTCAAGCTGGAACATCATTATAGAATTTACATTTCTAATAAAATATTTGTCTATGAAGATGACTGTATGATGTATGACTGTACACTGTAGATGATTTTATTCAACTGGTAATACAGCTGAATTAACATTAATTAGGCACAACTAGACATATAAATAAATACTAAACACATTAATTAAAAGAGAGTGTCCACATTTTTGGCCTTATATTGCACACTTCAATTTCCAGAGTATTTCCTTCTGTTTATCCATATTGTTTATCTCATGCTGTCTTGCAGTTAAGTGAAGTCTTTTTTAGAAGTAGCTGAGAAGCTTTCAATATTGCAAAATCTATGTCTAAATTCATAGCCTCATTCTTGGAGAGTTCTTTACACAAAATTCAGGTGTCACACAATTACACACAGTCTCACGAAGACTGTCATTCCAATGACCGCGATAACTAACAACGTACCATACGGGATCAATGACCTCGCTCAGAACTGCTGTGGCTTTGTCAGGCTACATCTGTGGGGAATATTACAACTAGTGAGTCTCTTTTTAGCCAACAGACAGGACTGTCAAACTGCACAGAAACCGGAGCCTTCCTAATACAATGCTTTACTGCACGGCTGCTGCTTCTAATGTGCAGGGAACGAGTTTGACAGTCCACAAAATTAATGCAGCTGCAAGGGTTTGGTGACTTCAGCAAACTTCTCTTGGGTGTACATGGAACTCTATAAAGCAAATTTACATACTGTAGCGTTAAAGCGTTATGTCCTAGCAGGTGTCATCAAAATCCCTTTTAAGCAGGTCAGACAACCGTGGCATACTAAGTTAACTCAGAAAGAAGCATGTTTTCCTACCACAGATGCAGTGGAACACTGCCAGATCTTTCATAGTGGATCTTTGGGGCTCTTGCTCTGCACACTGCACATACCAGTCAAACTCTGTCCTGTTGGAGCATGTTACCTCAAACACTTTTGCTCAATGGGTTGCACTACAGTCCGTTTACATTGCTTAACATGGACTGCAAAATTCAGATCTTTCAAAGTGGATCTTTGGGGCTCTTGCTCTGCACCCTGCACATACCAGTCAAACTCTATCCTGTTGAACACTCAAACACTTTTGCTCAATTGGTTGAACTACAATCCACTTAATGTGGACTATAAAATTCGGGATAAAGTAGATAAGATGTTTTCATGGTGATCCTGAACTGCTGCACTCAGACTTTGGAGGCTAGTGTCCGATTGTGCAATTTATGAACAAATCTTATTGAATGAGCGATTTTTTGCATCAAGCGTGCAGGCCGGAAAGGTGCTGCTGTGGTGACTCGTGGGATATTTCTCTGATGCCTCTGTGGAATCTATTAAACGCATAGCAACTTACATAAGGCAAACCATGCAGCAGAGAATGTAATCTCGTGAGCACAGGCTGACCTGTGAGTCGAGCATGCAGCTGGACTCTGCGCTTTGAAGGATTATGAAGGTACAGGAGTTGGCCTTCTATCTCTCTCTCTCTCTCTCTCACTACAAGCCTGGCTGTTTGTTAGCCATTTCTGCATGCTGCCACTTTATAGAAGATTATCTCTATAGCTGTAAATTGGATGTTCCGGCAAAACATATTACTTAAAAGTGTCCAAAAATGCTCTCTCACACACACACGGCAGGACATCAAACCGAACAGTCCAAAACAGTCCAGGAACCAATATATGGTGCATGTGCAAAATTAAACCCACACAGATAAATGGACACAAACAAATTCAAGTTCAAAAGGGCCCCCAAAATGTGTTTTAGTGATTTAGGTTTTTGGAGATACTGAGGGCAAGTCTCCACATAACATCTGCTGAACACAGATGTCCAAAGGCACACTCTCAATACAATAAGAATGAAGATGGAAAAACATTTTTCAGAGGCTTATCGGCTGCGGAGAAGGCAGGCTGCCAGTGTACAGTAATGAAGTGACTTTATGCTCTGCCTTTATAACGCTATGACTAAAGCACCGATGCTCCACTTTGAAGGGTGCGTAAAAGCCGGAGCACAGAGGAAAAGCTATCTGACTAAAGACATCACCAACACACTCTCCATTTTGTTCAAGGCTTTTTAGTTGCATTAGCGAGGCTATTGAAGCCACGCAATACGCCGGTAAATGGAGTGGAACAGCATACAGTGAATTGAACGGTCTCTCATTTTGTTCCAAAATTACCTTATTGCAGAATGCATTAACAAATAAATGAGCTCAGAACCGTCGTATTGGTTCTGAGCAGTCTTGGGCTCGTATGTTTGGAGTATTTGAGCAAGAATGAAGTTTAAAGAGAGCAATTACAGTGGTTTAGACGCTCTGAGACCGGCCCACATCCAGAGCGATTGACAGAAACAAAAAGAGGGAGAGAAACTTGGGAGAGCAGATAGATATACAGCCGTTTGTGTTGTGAAGCAATGAGCTGCAAAATTAGAGTTGTGAAAGACAGCGGATACAAATTGTCATTAATTAGAGTTATAATACAGAGACCCTCACTCACCTCTATCGCAGTACACAGAACCATGATACTCCACGCAGACTCAGAACTCGACAGCTGTCTGCCTGAAACAGATTCAGTCCACTGGAGGTCAGTCAGCAGTAATAATCCAATCTAAGAACTGGTTATTGGACCTCACACATTCTAGGGTCCCAGGACAAGAGGTGTGAGAATTTAAGAGAGCCTCAGAGGAAAGTGTATGAGACAGAGTATATGTGCTTGAGAGAGAGTGAGGGAGAGAGAGAGTGAATGAATGAGGCAAATACCTCTAAAGGGGAAAGTTTCAGGGGGTGTGGAAGAGCTACAACAGGTTGGCTCACACTTAAGGCAAAAGGCAATGAAAGATTGATGGGAAGAGAGAGAGAGAGAGGGAAAATAACAAGAGTAACAGGGAAAGATCAGGAACCATGAAACGGCTGAACAGTTGAGGGACAAGCTTTAATTTAAGTATATTTTGTACGCACAAACAAAATCAAATACATTTTATTGTCAGTTTTAAGTCTGGGGCTTTAATTATTGTTTTGAGTACAGTAAGTCCTGGGTTCTAATCCTGGATGAGTTCCTATTTTTATTTTTTCATTGCTTTTTCTACACCTACACTGGTAAGGACATTTGCTCTATATTTCAAATATCTTTTCGCAGTTCACTGTTTAATATGAATGATATGCAACATTATGCACAGTGTTTTTTTTGTTCGCATTTTTATATTTTATGCGCTTTGCAATAAATTTCATGCATTTTAATAACTGGTTTCCCAAAGGCATCACAGGCTATTTGCACAACGACACAATGTGCAAAACAAAAAAATTAACAAAAGTATCTGAGACCTCAGTAGTTCAGACGATCAAAAACTTATTCCATAGAAGCGTGTAACATCATGGTTTTAAAACCAATGACCCCTATACTGGTCAGACCAATTCTCAAGGAACTGTTAGAACCGCAGTGTGAACAGAATAAAAGAGTAAATGATATGACAGATCTTCTTTGAGGGTCTTTCACAGGAATGCAAGGGATGGAGTTTATTGGTTCTTGCCAGCTGTCAGTCATGACACTATAACTCAGCAAGCCCCACTCACAGACAGAGCTGACAAGCTAAAAAAGTGTTGTGACCCCCGAGGTCAAAGGTCACCATCCTGCAGAGTAAAAAGACAAACACATAAGAGGTTGTAAAGTGTTCTGCATCCATGTACAGGCATGTATACAGCCGTGTAGTGCAAACAGTGATTTATTGCAGAGATGTAATTTTGTTAACAAATTAGGAGTGAATGTAGATGGGACGATAGGACGTTAGCACCAAAACCTGATTATTGCAAAAAATAAGCATAATTTTTAAGCACAGTATTTTTGTCTTCCATTTAAAAAATGTAATCAATCTTAAAACAAGACAAAATTTTCTTTAGAAGCAAAATGACATCACACAATAAATGTTATCAGAAAAAGAAAATGAATAAGGTTTACTCTTAAACCAAGAACAAACTATTTGCTGATGGAGTTTAAAAAATAAACTTAATTCAATGTGAAAATAAGTTATTTATATAACCCCAATGGCAAACAGTTGTTGCTTTGTGTTAGGCATAAATCTCACTAAATTTCATTAGATCTCTCTGAAAACTAGACTTACAAAATAAATAATAAATAATTATACTTGTTAGTGAACAGAATTTTAATTAAAAGAGATGTGTACATTTTCTGTTAAGCATATTAGCAGTTATTCATTAGAATAAGAAGACTATGAAGAATGGCATTAGAACCAGCTATATAAGCTACTGTAGCCATTTTATACACTTAAACATTTCTACAGTTATATTTCTACAGAATATACAAAATTCTGACAGAACGTAGTGATTGACCAATAAGATTCAGTTATTTTAAAGCATCGTATGAGAATGTAATCAGTCAATTGAACCTCCAGCACATAGATGATTTATGCACAATTTATGGAGCTACCCAGACCCCAATACAATGTCTCAGACTTTAGAAAAATATTGTGGCACACTGTGTAATTGAAGGTCCCTCAGGCAGCCCTAGGGAGATTGCCATGCCAGATTTAAAGTCACTGAGGAGGGAAGGATTAGACGAATAAAAGAAAGAGACGGAGAAATTGATTCTCAGTGTTCCACTTGGTTTGCCCACAGGTGTGCTGAGACCTGCTGGGCACAGTAAGGTCAGGTTTTCACGTCCATGACCTCTCCGGACACTGGGTCAGCTCTATCCACGGGGCGCCAGTAGCGTCATAAATCCTTGTGTCTTTGGGTGTCTGGAGGGATAAAGAGATGGAGGACCAAAGAAAAAAGAGGGATCACCAGACTCTGAGAAAAATAGGACTGCAGATTAGATGTGTGTAAACTGGCTGTAGTAAAGAGTGGAGAAAAGGTTGTTTATTTACAGAGCTTGTTTAATACATTAGACCTTTTTGCATCAATTTTAGATGGGCTTGTTTTTTTCCCAGGTTTAGAGAATATTTAACCTCATTGGATCTTTCATTGACCTAGACCCCGCCTTTCAGTTTCTGAGAAACTATTTTTGTTGATATTTGAAATCAACACCCAAACAAACACACCCCTTCCTTCATCGCTCCGCCCTCA
>JAZGTI010021037.1:0-10344 GCA_036877585.1 Botia kubotai | reverse complement strand
GATGACAAAGTGAGAGAAATGTTTAAAAACTTTATTTAATACCAAAAGAAATTATACAAAAATTGTTCAGTGTTAATTAAAATGGATTGTTACCCAATATTTGTGCGCTTTATATTTTGTACTTTGATTGGAATGCTGCAAAATTGCATATGAAGATTAACAAGATGGTACTCAAATTACTGTGATAAAGTTTCATTACAAAAGCAGTTTATTTAGTGAACTGAGCCATTCCATTGTCTTCCATTGAAGCAGAACAGCCTCTGCTTTGCCTGTTGGGATCCGGTTGCGTTAAACATTTTTAAGATAACCTATTTTTGGGTTCTGGAGAGGTATTTGTTTTCACCTAATCCCATAGAAACAAACAAGTTGCTGCAACACGCAAATCAAATGAATGCATTGACAGTTTATTGCCCAGGCAGTTCTTCTGTTTTAGTGAAGCATGTGATTTTTATTTTTTGTTTTGTTTGATTTTGATTATTATTATTTATTTGTTTTTACATTTTTTTCAGTTTAATAAACTATCATAACTATAGGTGTAACAATATTTAAAACTGTGCCATAGAACTGACAGTACGTACTGTGGTACTCATGGTGTACCGAACGCACCCCACCCCTGCTGCCCCAACCTAGCCCTGGCCCATTGTTGAGGTGGACCTTACTTTACCTTGTCACAAGTTTTCTTCCTTGGCATTTGATAAAATAGTAATTAGTACACCTTTAACACCTAATAATAATAACACCTAGCTGAAATTCAGCACAGGATTGCAGGCATTGCACACATTTTTTCCTCAAGTTTTGCGCTAATAATCCAAGAAAATCCTACACACATTTATGAACTTGTGAATTAAACCACACAGATTAACAAATCAAATACTTCTCTTTCAGTCTGTAATTTCATAATCAGCATGAGTACTCTCATGCGCGTGTGCAGGGATCTGCTTGTAAAGAAGTGCATTCTTGCTTCTTTCTGAACTTAGATCACTATGTAAAGCTGCTAATGGTAGTTTAAAGTTTTTGAGTTGAGACAAAATGATCACGTTTATAATCAGTATAGCACGTGGCGCTGGACAAATGTAACAAACAATGAGAAAATGAACTTTACCATTTAACAATACTATCCACCACAGGATAGCTGTTATAATGTCATAATGTTTATGACGAAAATGTCCACAACAGTACTCTCCGACGCATAGTATTTTGTTAGCGTCAGAAAACACTCACTCATTTTTGTTCACTTCTTCCCCATAGTGTACTCTGGTAATAGTGAACGAGTGAACAAGTGAGCAGTTTTGGACACAGTACTTGTTCCACTGAACACCTACTGAAGCTTGTGTGCTTACATATTCATATTGTTTTCTCACCGTCTCTCTCTCTCTTTCTCTCTCTCTTTTGACAGCCTCTGTCCCTGTGAGCAACAGCAGTGTGAGTAGGCAAGGAACCTCCCCCTCAGCCCCACCCAGCTGGGAGAAGCGTAGCATCCACCCCGCCACCATGTCCAGCATCACCATCGACCCCGAGCTCAAGCCCGGGGAGTTTGTCATCAAAAGCCTCTTTGCAGAGTTTGCTGTGCTTGCTGAGAAAAAGATTGAGGTGGTTATGGCAGAACCACTGGTCAGTATCATTCAGTTATGTGTGTTTGTGCCACCGTTCACTAAACTATGCAGTTATACTAACTAATGAGCTGCAAAAAGGGCACATTTGGAAATCATTGTGGTATTAAAGCATATATTGCTGTCCAACTTTTCCGGGCAACTCCCATACTATGTTTTAGGAGCAAAAGAACAGAAGTTTTAAACAATGTTATTTTTAGGATGTTTTTATTATTTTGTATTGTATTGTATTGTATTGTATTGCACATAACATATTATGTAATATAGATAACATGGAACACATTTTCTATTAGATTACTCAGGTTGAGCTAAAAGGAAAGTCAGGCCATGTTGACTTATTTAGAGAAAAAAAGGATAACACACATCCTGTGTATTCCCAAAAACAAAAGTAGAGGTTTGGATTTTTGGAATGTTGAATTATTCTCTGCTCACAGTCAGCCCCCCCATTTGAGCTTCTGAAAGGCGAATTCCACCGTACATCAAAGTTACTGTGAAGTATTATTATTATTATAATTATGAAATTAAAAGTGAAAAAGTGTTATTTAACATAGCTGGTACCATGCAATGAACCCTATCCCCAGAGCAAACAACCGAACTGAACCAAATCGTGGCTGCAAAACCTTGATATGAACTGTACCTTGACATTACCATATTGTTATACATGTAACACATGCGCACATTCCCCTTAAATGCTTTTTCTCCATGTTGCTTCTATCATTGTGTGTTTACACAGTGGTAGATTGAGCTCTGTTTACACAGCGAGTTTAAACTGGTAAGGGTTGTATCAGGGGGCTACAGAGCTGAGCTGCTTTATTAAACGCTCTCTCTTTATCCAGGCTTGCTTTTTTGTTTGTAGGTTTTTAAATTCCCTTCTTGTAAAAAGTTGATTTCAATATAAACCAAAATACTAAGTGTTTAATCATCTTTTTTAGCTGCCTCCAAATTCCCTTACTTAGTAACTCGTCCCTGTTTGGCTGAGCAGCTCTGACTGAATTAGCCACAGTATTTTACTCTTGCTGCAGCTTTCCTTTTAAAGGTCCATGCTGCAAAGGTCCATCATTGTATAAGTCACTGAAGGCAGAGATGTGATACAAACCTAAAACATTCCAACAACATTTGCACATATAGCATAGACAGCTGTGTGGATTATAATGTGTGATCTGATTTCATCCTGACAGCAAACCCACAGCCAGTGGAAATCATGACAGACATGATTTCTGTCTGACAGACATGATCTCTGTCTGTCTGTCTGTCATACTAACGAGTGTCCTGTTACACTAAGATTGCATGTGTCTTTGTTTCCACAGGAGAAGCCCCTGTCCCGCTCACTGCAAAGAGGAGAAGATGCACAATTTGATCAGGTTGGTTGAGTGTGTGCCAAATGTTTTAATACAACTATTGTGAAACACATCAAAAATGCTTGTGGGGACATTTAGGTGATCCTCCTTTAGTTAAAAGGCTTACAAATCAGTCAAATCTTGTTTTGCATTAAGGGTGTAGTGAATATCAGTTTCTTAGTAAGAATTTAATAATTACAGTAGATTTCCATCTGTTTTGTGTAGAATATCTCACCCCCTTTCCCTCTCTTGCTCTCTCTCTCGATCCCTCACTCACTTCTGATTGGTGCAGAACTTTTAACAGTACAGCTGCAGCAAAATGCTTTGTTTAGCAAAACTCAAAGCAAATGAGACATCCTGCAATGGATCCAGTCAGCGCCATTAGGCCTGCGTGTACGGGAAAGAATGAGCCAATGAGAATGTGCTCTGTATGCAAAAAATCACAGCAATATGTGTCTGTGTGGCTCTATACTTTAGAGTGAACAGAGTTTTGGTGCAAGTGTGTGTGTGTGTGTGTGTGTGTGCGCGTGCTAACGTTGCCAGGAGCAGAATCGCTGTGTCATCCGCAGCAGTAGATCAGCACATGCTGTTGGGTGTGCGTGTGTGCGTTTGTGTGTGTGTGAATATATCAGTTCAGGGTGTAGGAGTGTGTGTGCCAAGTGGCATGAGGGCAGTTACATAATTCTCCTTAGCAACATATATCATCCTGTCCAATACGCGCACACACACTCTCACCTGGAACACCATATATACAGTGAGCTCAAGTCTGAGAGCACATTTAATTTCTGTGATTCATGATCTAATTTAAACCAATTAAGTTTTAGGATTTTGAAAATTAAAACTGAGAAATGTGAGCAACTTTGTGACATTGACCATGTTAACTTTTTTTTTTTTTTACAAAAGGTCGCGTTTTCTTGCTTCCATTAAAGCACACAAGATGCTTTTTTGAGCATTCCCAAATCACGCTGGGATAACATGGATCACATGGGTTTGCTTGTGAAATCCATGCCAGCTCAGGAACATGCTGTCCCTAAGCAGTAGGGGATATAGGGGATATAAAGATTAAAAAAAATACAAACATTATATAAACATTTACTAGAGATCTTAGACTCTTATCCATACATTTCCAAAACATTCTCACTTTACAAAAAATACACACTTTTCCCACACTTAACACACAGACGTGCACTGATCTGGGTATTGGTTTTGATTGTGCAGAGTCTAAGGAACTGTGTGTTCAGTAAGTGTCACGTAGTGACTGCAGAGAGATGGGCTTTGCTGGATCACATCACATTGAACTATATCGTCCCTCATTCATCACCATACACACACATCTACTACCCTGACATAGCTCAAAACTCACTGATACTGTGTAAATATATTGGGGACAAATTTGAAAATAGTAAATAATATTTTTTCAATTTGTAAAAATGCAGAAAGTGTTCTGTTAGGGTTAGAGTGTGGGTTAGGTGTTATTGTTTATAACTAGCTGTGTATATAAACAATAGAAGTCTATGGAATGTTTCCATTTAGACAGGTGTGTGTGTGTGTGTGTGTGTGGTGCTGGGCTACTGCAGTGAAAGGTTGAATAGCCCTTATGATAGGACAGATCAGTACCTGAATGCACACAGATGCCTGCTCTCCTGTCATTTCTCTCTGTGTTGTTCAATGTTTAGATATCAAATCAACTTACCATTTTTTTATTTGATTGAATTATGAAATACATTTCAAATGCAATTATGAAATATGAGGTACACTCTGGTTTTAATTAAAGCTTTTCACAAAGAATAATGAATAAAATAGTACTTTTAAAAAATATGTCTGAAATCCTGTACACTCAAATGGCACAGTCATATCTATAGTATATAAGGTCGCCTCATGGGGCAGACATGCTGTGATCACATGACCAGTTAAAGATGACTTACAAAAATGGGTGCACCTTTTAATATTATTTTTGTGTGCGTATGGCCTTGCTTATGTAAAGTTGTTTTACCATTGTTGAACATGTTGACATTTTTAGGATTACCTTACATTTATGCATTTGGCAGACACTTATCCAAAGCGACTTACAGTGCATTCAAGCTATACATTTTATAAGAACGTGTTCCTTGGGAGTTAAACACACAACCTTTGCACTGCTAATGCAATGCTCTACCAGTTGAGCTGCATAAACACATAACTCATATATTGTGTTGTTGTGATCATTGCATGTTATTGAGCTGTTTAAATGTGTTTGATTTACAGTTAATAAGCTCTATGAGCTCCATAGCAGAACACTGTTTGCCTTCGTTGTTGCGGACGTTGTTTGACTGGTACAGAAGACAGAGCGGAACAGAGGACGAGTCGTACGAATACAGACCTCGTTCCAGCACCAAGTCCAAAGGGTGGGGACACACGGCTTCTCTGGCATGTCTAGCTATCTTACACTCATGTGCTGCTTACAACATCACCCTGTGTCTCTCTTTCCCTGCTTTCTCTGTTTTGTTTTATCTTGAGGACTTAACAGATGAGATTAACTTTCTAAATGACATTTGAGTTACATCTATGAACATGTTTATATATATATATGAATGAGATATCTGTAGTTGTCTAGATCAGGTCATGTGTTTCTCTATACATGCATCACGATTCCCACTGACAAGACATACATGCAATTAATTATGATTATATTTTAATGCATATAATTAAGGGAATAATTATCTGTTGCTATTTGTTGCCAACAGTTATAAATACTTATCTGTTGCCATTCTAAGCAGTTTCTGATTTTTTACTTAGAATGTTGGACAAAAGGTCTAAATGATTATAGAGGTGACCAAGAATAAATTTAGCATTAGTTACGATCTTTGACAAAGGTCAAAATATATGAGCAGAAGTAATATACCACAATCTCAGGCATTCCTATCAGAATGGGATTAGATTTCTCAGAGGACCCCCTGAGTTAAACCATAAAACAGCAGGTCATTTCCTCTGTCATTTTTACTGGAAATGTGCGAGAAAAACATGTTTGCTTTGGACAAGATTAAAATCATGTCTGTGAAACACAAATTTTCCCAGGCATCTCAGGTAAAGCTAGTGTTTGGTTTTGTTTGTTTCTTGTGCATTTTCATGTGTGGTTAATACAAATGTGCAGTATTTCTGTACTGGTTTTATATTCTCTCTGTAGAGATGAACAGCATCGAGATAAAGACTATCTACTGGAGAGAAGGGACCTAGCCATTGACTTCATTTTTTGTTTAGTTTCAGTGGAAGTTTTGAAACAGGTAAGGTTTGTGTGTGTGTGTGCGCGTGTGTGTGTGTGCGCGCGTGTGTGTGCTTCGTAGCCTAGGTGTGGTGTTTTTGAAGTTGGAGAGAGCTGTGCGGTGGCATAAACGTGAATAGACTTGCTAACACAATATCCTGGATTGTGAAGTAAAACATTGACCCTTACATCATAGACAAGCTAATAATGATGAAACGTTTTCTATAGATTCCTCTTCATCCCGTGCCAGACGCCTTAGTACAAGAAGTCCTTAACCTGGCATTCAAGCACTTTAAACACAAAGAGGGGTGAGTGCATATACACACATACACACCTCACAACTTACCTTGCCTCTCTTGGCAAACACCACAAACATCAGTCAATTATGAATAATTCAGAACAATAATGTCCATAACAACTTAATGTACATAAGTTATATGTTGCTTTTGTAATACTATGTGTTATGTTGTTACTGATGTATAAATCATGGTTTTCCTGACAGGTACTCTGGCCCCAACACTGGTAATGTGCACATCATCGCTGATCTGTACGCTGAGGTCACTGGAGTTCTCGCCCAATCAAAGTGAGTCTTTGAGAATCACATGTTCTCTGTTGAATTTAACATCATGTGTACCTCAAGCAATAACGGCAGGAAAATAATGAGAAACATGACATTGTGTTAAATTGAGCTGATAGTGTTACACTTTTATTTGTTGCAAACATAATCTAATTAATTAAAATTTTACAAAATATGTAATAACATTTGCAACATGTGGAGCATGTGTAAAACAAGAGATTTAATATCAGGTCATATCTCTGGATAGAAAGAAAGCATTTGTGTTTATTTCCCTTATTGCACAACCAAACACAGAAGGCTGACAGTGTTTCTTGTCCATCCATTGAAGTTACTACCATATCGGAGCCAACAACAAAGCCATCAGACACTTCTTATTCTGTCACACTATCTCGCCTCAAGCTGGATATAGAGGTCTCAATGATTTGTACAGGCTTTGGACATATTTACAGTTACTGTAATTCTCTGCACGCCACAAACGAAGACTCCCTCACAGCTACACAAAGCTGTCTGTTTAAGCTGTAATGCAATTTAGCCCTGCGCCGTAAGAGTCAGGGCCCGAAATTGATTTACCACAGTGCTCAACCTCCCCTCTAGTTCATGATTTCCTTTACTGAGCTACTTTGCCTAAGGATTGTGTTTAAAGAGCCCATATTACAGAATGTAATAAAAGCATGATGCATTGACTGTGGTTCTTATTTAAATCCAGACGGTTTCATTACTATAACAAGCGTCTGCATTTGGTACTCTGATGTCTTAAACTTATCTGTGACAAACAAGACATTTCACAGACAGTGATATTTACTCCAAGACTAGTTTTAATCTTTAAGGCTGTTGTGTGGAGTTTTGAAGCTTGTTGCATTAAACACTACACAAAACTGTACCTGCATTGGCACAGCCCTTGATACATTGTAGTTAGAGAAGACAACATACTTGATTTGACTTGAGAAAAATCTAAAATACTGTGACAAAAATCATTCATTTAAATTTGGTTAGTCCAATTCTGTTAACACTAGCCATCATCATCATCGCTCAAAACTACTTATTTTATTTTTTTAACAAGAGAAATAATATATCCAAATTACTCTTTCTGTACAATGGAAGTGCTTGGTGATTTCCCAAAGGTTTTTTTCCAGTGGAAATGAGTGACTATTTTTAGTGTTTGATAATTTTTTTACAAATTCTGTACCTCACAATGGTGTAATAAACAATTGTTGGAATTAACTATGATGTTCACCGTGACTAAAATGGATATTTCTTGTTATGATGTTAAAAAGTTTAAGAAAGAAATAGATTGTGGGTCTTGTGTTTGTTGTCTGCAGATTTCAGGCAGTACGCAAGAAGTTCATCACAGAGCTGAAGGAACTGAGGCTGAAGGAGCAAAGTCCTCATGTGGTGCAGAGCATCATCAGCCTCATCATGGGCATGAAGTTCTTCAGGGTGAAGATGTACCCCGTCGAGGACTTTGAGGCTTCTTTTCAGTTCATGCAGGTCAACAAACAGACATTCTTTTGGCTTTGAAATGAGTTTCTGAGGTTTGATTTTTCATGAGATTTGTTATGGTGTACACTTAAAGCCAACGTCCCACTGGCCAATTTTTCAACCAGTATAATATAGTCATGGAGAATCAAAGGAAGTTGGTGGGTGGGTCAACATAGCGGGAGGGAGTAAATAGCCAAAGTGACTCAACTCCCTGATGAGTTAATGGCGCTATAAACCTTTCTGATGAGATCCAGCATGTTTAAAAATTATTGTTGACAGATTGTGGGGGAACTTTTATTTTCGTGTTTTGCAGTGACCACTGAGCTGCTTCTCACATTAGAAACTGACAGTTTGTTGGACTGCTTAGATCTGGTCCAACCTTGTACCTCATAAAAGTCACATAACTGTGAACATCAATTGAAATTCATAGTGATATAGTGACATGTGTAATCACTATGTATTTTCTATAAAGCTGTTAATATAGAAATAAAATTCAATTAGGGCTTTAATCAAGGCTTTTATGGGGTTCCCCAGCATTTAATATGTAAAACTCTAATGTGTTCATCTTGAAATAACAGTCCCGAAAAGACAAATACATATTAAACACTGAGACAGGGTGAAGTTACTTCTAAATTGCATCATAGTTTAGAGTTTTACAATTGTTTATATTTGGAAAATGCTGAGATTCTTACTTTCTGTGAGGCTCAGTCATCTGTCAGACTAAACAGTTTCCTTCTTAATTCGTTAGTGTGACATTAGCATGATGGTTGATTTTAGCATAATGTGTAATGTCCCAGCCCAAATTTAAGTTGTTTTAAAGTCTGTTGTTTGGATGGAGCCTTAATGATTCTGTAGTGTTACATCATTGCTCTGTGTTGAAGGTAGTGATGTGCAAAACTACATATTTTATGTATATAACTACATAATTTACTGGTTGGTGTGTTGCCTGAATGACTAGTCAGCTAATCTCTCTTAATTAAATGAAACCACCCCTACTAATAATATCAAAATGTAGAAAAATCTAGCTAGCCAATTGGGGTTCAATAAATTTGCGAGTCTCCTCTATTGTCAGTTGGACTGTACGTTTGTTTTATTTGCAAGCTGTCTAAAGTCATGCCCCATAAAATCTCTCGAGTAATAGTGTTTTAGGGTGGTGAGTTGAACTTTGCCAACAGAGGTGTGTGGAGCAGTATCTTTACATTAAAATTGTTACAGGCAGTAAAACCCTGCACTCAATATGCTTTGTTTAACAAGTGCCATAATCTGCAGATTTTGTTATTAAGCCACTAGCCGCAAGGAGATGCTTTATTTTGTGGGCCCTCATATTTCTGTGTGTGGAGGTCTTACAAAATGTTTAATAGCGGTGCATCTTTTTTAATTACGAACATAAATCGCAAGGTTCCTCCAATTATTTTTTTTTGCACTGAGATTTGCAAGTAATTGATGAATGTCTTGTTATTTTGTCTGTTTTTGTTGGCGAGACAGGAATGTGCTCAGTATTTCCTGGAGGTGAAGGATAAAGATATCAAACATGCACTGGCTGGCCTGTTTGTTGAGATCCTCATCCCTGTAGCTGCTGTAAGTATCTAAGAGATCTCTATTTCTAGTCATCATCTAATATCATTCATACTTAAAACCATGTCTTTTAACTAGATTTTACATTCATACTACAGAAAAGTAATAAATGTAATATGCATTCTGGCTGAATTTCAATATTGCTCCAACTTTGAATCAAATACATAGCACAATTTGTGACGATTTATGTATTCCACGAAATAGGACAATAAATCATACTTGGAGAAAAGGTTTTGTATTGAAGACAGAATGAAGCACAACTGAAAAGCTTTGGGAGATTTGTGAGGTGTTTTTGAGTCTCATGTGTATAGCTCAGCACAAAAACTCATGTGTTTGAGCTTGTGTGTTTTTGGTAGGCGGTGAAGAATGAAGTGAATGTGCCCTGCCTGAAGAACTTTGTGGAGATGCTCTACCAGACAACCTTTGACCTCAGCTCAAGAAAGAAACACTCACTGGTACACTCTTCTGAATCTGCACTTTCCCACAAATCTTTGTGCTCTAGATCATTATCCCACCCACCAGGCCTGT
>JAZGTI010021033.1:0-10346 GCA_036877585.1 Botia kubotai | reverse complement strand
ACACACTTAAAGTGGGTCTGAGACAGCAGAAATACAATCGTGACAGAGATTTGAAAAGCAGTGACGCTAGCATGAACGTGCAGAAACGGTTAAATGAGAGAAATGAAAGCGCCGGATTGAGATGGATGTGTTTATAGGTGTACAGCCGTGCACGTGAGGAGGGGAGGAGTCATTCCAGCAAATATCAGTGGACCAGAGGTCATGTGACAATTCTTTCGGCTAAAGTAAAGGTTAGGAAGTCACCTAAAAATAACAGAGGAGCAGCCATCAAGCATTTTAAAAGGTTATGTGTTTTTTCTGTGTTGATAAAATGCTTTCACTTATCCCAGATTAGTATAAAGAGATTCTTGAGGCAGGTGCGCAATGATTTTTGGATGGTACAATCATAACGTGAAGGGATCGCTGAATGAAAACATATTTGGTTTGCTTTATGAACAAGGTCGTGTTTTTAAACATTTTGAGCTATTTTTCTTTATCACCCATACGTCAGCAGTGGCTGTGCTCCTTGGTTCTTCATTAGACAGCAGTTGAACACTGCCAGAACTCCAACCAATGGTGTGAATTTGGGGCGGGGCTATCAAGTTGTTGACCCATGGCAGACATTTTGTTTGGTGGTGCAGAAATGACACTCTTAGCCGTTAATAACATGCGATAGTTGAGTGATTGACGTTTCCATTATAAACAGGAAATGACCATCTTAAGAGGTGCTACATTAGGTCATGTAAGAACGAGCGATGCTTTAATCTTTCCTTCTCTGTGATTGAAGTTTTATTTTTCTCTCCTCTCCGCCCCTCTTAGCCCCTCAATTCTCTCCATTGCATGTTGATTTATTAATTTATTTATTCTGCCTACCTTTGTTCTAGTGCTCTCCATGAGATGAGATGAGATCAGCTGGCACTGATTTCCCCATTTGTCTCATCTGTATGCTGTCATACCAATACAGTGACATCAGGAGTCCATGAGAGGTCCTGATACAAGGTTAGTCAACCATTTTAATGGAGTTGTTTTTTCCATGTAAACTCAGACAGGCCTGTGAGGCTGACAGGCCCCGTTGACATCCAAACTGTCACATTTACAGTATAAGATTCGGCCCAAAGTGCAGGAGCGCACCTTTATGGAAACAGACATACAAATCAGGGCTGTCCGCCCCATTGCCCGACAGAAAATACAGAATAGTGTAAGTATGCGGTCTGAGAAACACAATAAATCAGATGACCAATGGGGTTTGACAGCTCACAAAGTAGCTCTCAGATCAAAGAAAGTTTTCTTCAAGATGGGGGACCGTACGACTGAAGGAAACGCAGTGGTTTAGGGCATCTTTTGAAATGAAAGGTCAAATTACACGAACCTGCTTGCTGAACACAATATTATTCAGGCAAACGAGAAGAACAGAGGCCAAGAGTGAACTAAATTAGACTCGATACAGCTTGACATATTTTGATTTAACAGCCATTTCACTAACACTGCCTCGCTTTTTCTCTTTGACTTTTCTTCTCCTCGAACGTCCCTCAATGAAGTTCGTTATTATCTGTAATGCGTTTTCAGTTATAGATGGGGAATTTTAATATTAGCGGTGCACAAATTTTAGTGCCCTCTAAAATCCGAAAACAAATTTGTTTCATAATTGAAAGTGCGGGCACAATCTGTAATTAATGTAATGTGTGTGCTGCTTGAGGTAATAGAAAGAGCTGTGGGCTGTCTAATGCTTTATGTACCCAATCCTGCTCCTGGAGGGCCGGTGTCCTGCAGAGTTTAGCTCCAGCTTACCTCAACACACCTGGACTTTTTTAATCTGCCTTGATTTGCTGGTTCAGGTGTGTTTGATCAGGGTTGGAGCTAAACTATGGAGGACACTGGCCCTCCAGGAGCAGGATTGGAAGCCCCTAGTGTACAGTATGCATGTGAGCATGATGCGGCAGAGACATCTAAATCCACTTACATTAATTTACCGTAGTAACCATACGGTTATCATCCAAAATACCTTAGTTACCGGGTGGATGTCACGAAACCAACAAGGTCGAAAGAAAGAAATGAGAATTATATTTGCTTAGATAATGAAGTCTGTTTATGATTGTTGTCATGACATTGAAACCAACTTCCCCCAGTAATGGAGTTTATATATGTGATACAAAATATATGTGCTTTGTTATGTTTTTGTTTATGTTAATTGTAATATGAAATGTGACTGTTTTTGTGAAAGTCATGTTTTGTTGATTGTTTGTTGATACCCTAAAATCATATTTATAAAGAATTTCCAAAACAGTGTTAGATGCTTTTGGAATTAGGAAGCTGTTTGTTTCGTTTATTTTTTGATGGCAATGTGCTGCTAATACCCAATTTTATTGTAGTAATAATTTGCCATTTAGATGGAAACCATGGTAACCGGCTAAATATTTACAAGGGTGGCAAGAGTTGCAGTGATGAATTCTCGGAGTTTATTGTTTGTCGTTTCCTTTTAACTTTCTCACTCCCTCTTGCATTTCTTACTCTTTCTTTCCACTCGTCCTCACTCGTGTTTTGTCATTATGTCACGTCCTCTTTCTCTCTCTGTCACGTGCTGATGTCCTTCATTCTGATTATCAGGCCGGAAAGAGCAGAACGTCAGTTTTGGTCCCTTAATCTTTTATTAATTAAAAAAATCTCTGATGGGTTGTGCGCGCGTCTTTCATTCCCTCGTTCGATTTCTGCTTTCATCTCCTCCTCCTTCTCTCCTCTTCCTTCTCTGCGTTTTGCTATTCTCGTCTGTCTTTCTTCTCTCCTGTGTTTACATCAAAAGAAGCAAAAGGGCAACACAAAGTTAAAGTGAGACAAAACAAAACTCCTTAATAAAAGTCTCTCTCTCTCTCTCTCTCTCTGAATCATATTTCTCAGGAACGGATGATCTGACAGTCTCAATTACACTCGCGCCGCTCTTTCGAGACAGTGAGTCATGGCGAAATCGGAAAAGCGGAAAGTCGTCCCTCATATCGTTCTCTCAAAGGGCTTCAAGCTGAGGCGTTTTTTAAACAAAGAACATTTAGCAGTGACGTCGCAGAACCGCACTCACACGTGTGTAGCTGTTGGGAGGAGTTTGAAAGACCCTCAGTAAATGTTAATACATGTCCGATTTAACAGGAAACGTCTGCTAACAGGAGCATTATCAGAACATTGACTTATGTTCTTTGAAAGTTCTTACAAACAAATGTTCTTGCAGTAATGTTAGTAGATTTTTTGAACATTTTTTAAAACATTATCCTTAAGACTTATTCTTAACATTCTTATAATGAAGCATTCCTAATACTAGATGTTTTAAACATTCCTTGAGCGTTCAAAATAACATGATTACTTTTTTTTGTTACTTAATGGAAACGTTCTTACAACCAAACATTGTTCGCGGGGAGGGTCAGCAACCTTAGCTCTGAAAACGCTCAACAATCTGACTTTCAAATGATCCCTGACTGCTTTATTATTTAACTTTGTTTAGAGGGTCTTGCTGTGGACATTGAGGTCCATAAGTGCTCTGTTTGTCAATCCTAAGCCCCCCGCTGGCACTGGTGCACTCAGCCACTTATCTGCCTTTATCTCTCCACTTTTCACTCAGTCTTTCTGCTGTTTGGCGTTTGAGGGGGTCAGTGCAAAACTCACCAAAACTGACCACTCTCTGCCCGCACTGTGTTAAAATGTCAGTGTGTGAGTCACGCTCAGAGTTCCCATCCTGAGTGTCATCTCTCCCTCATTTGTGTGCGCTGGGATGGGAGGAAAGTGCCAGGAAGGGACATGGGTCGGGTCATTAAAATAATAAGAGATCTTGTCTGAAGCACGTCCACTTCACGATCGAATTAGTCTTCTGATGGGCTTTTGTGGTTTGGTCCTTTCTCTCTTGCTCTCTCTTCCTAAGCCTGTGTGCAGAAAAACTTCTCTGTGTTTTTAGAGGCCTGAGGGGCTGCAGTGGCCGTCAGTTATATAAAAGATGCACTCAATCACTGTAAACTGAAGTCGTATGGATGGCCCCCGGTTGCCATGTTGATGTCTATTAACCCCCATCCCAGCATCCATTGAATCATCTTGCATGTGTGTGTTGACTTCATAAGCTTTTAAAATCTTAAGTTACCGACAGAGCATTCTGCTCGACTGGAAGAAATATTAGCCCGTCCTTATCTGTCAAATTAATCTGGTAGAATCAGATAATGATATATTTATACTGCACTTTGCCTTGACCTATTGATGTAAGGATCTGCCTTTGCTAGGATTTTCTTCTGCTCCAAGCTTCCAAGCAGCTTTAAAGCTCTTTGAAAGACCAGTTATCCCAGCTTCCCTAACAGGGAATGTTCCCAGAACATTGGCCATTTGTAAAAGTTTTGTCAGAGTTGTCAAAAAATATCTAGCAGTACTCTTAGTAGAACTTTTCTAAAGTTATATAACACATATATATAAAAAAAACATTACTAAGTTGTTATGAGAACATTTTAACAACATTACTGAATGGAATTTTGAATAACTTTCCATAACCAAGCAATAACATCACAACACAACGTCTAATAAAACATGACGTTTAAAACGTTCCTATAACTAAAATAACAGTTTTTAACGTTTTTGAAACATTACAGAAATGTTTTTAGAACTCAAAATTGTTAGCTAGGATAGCGGGCAAGCGAAATTTAGGCCAGCGTTTGTTCGATGATGTTATCACTGAAACAGGGCTGGTTTGTTTATGAAGTAATTATTCGGCTAATATGACGTTTTCATTAGTGTCCGCACGCGTTTGTTTATGTGCCTGCTAACTCTAGCTAGCGGCTAGAGCGATTAAAGGAGCTTTTGTGTAGATAAATACAAGCAGAAAATGTACAGGGTCTTCTGGCAAACAGACTCCATTAGCAGACAGGGCAATTTTTCATGCCCTTATCACGTCTGATAGTTATTTTTAATCTGCATTTTATTTACATAATGTCAGCCCGTTTCTCAGACATACATACAAATAATTGCCTTAGTCTTTGGCTATAACTTCTTAAGATTTTATGTCAAATCTATAAACTGCCTCTCTCTCTCTCTCTCACTCGTTCTTCACTCTTTCTCGATAAATCACATTTGTATTTATAGGTAAGTGGCAGACAAAGCAACTACATACAATAAAAGGTAAAATTGGAGTCAATGTAAAGTTCAACAATAACTGGTGATCCTCAAATCATATTTCATGACAGGATGTGTGGATGTTTCTAGAGACCTGCCCAGGTAACAATTTTAGGCTGTAAGAACATTTCCCTAACGTTTCCATTAAGTAACAAAAATGTTAAAACTTCTAGTTTTTTTTAGATGATGCTTGGACATAAACGTTATTCAACATTTTTAATTTCTGTACCTTTTTAAAAAGGTACAGAAAAAGGTCCACTAACAATTAAAAAACGTCTTTATGCGTATGATATATAATGTTAAAAAGTTCTACTAACTTACTACAATAATGTTTTTGATCAATTTCAGAGAACGTTTAGAGGATGTTAGCCAATGTTCTGCAAACATTAAAGTAAATCATCTGTATCAAAAAAAAAAACTTTCCTCTGGAACAACTAAAACTACCAGGTTGTAGTTTTCTTGTTGTGCAACTTTGAAGTGTGATACCGTGTGTGTGAAAATGGGCTGTGCTTGTCTCTTAAATGTGTGTTGTGTGACGGAGGATGCTTTAATCTGGAGGCTCTTGAGAGCCCTGTCTCCAGTCTGAGTGTCATACACAGCCTCACACACCATCATTACCATCAGAGAGCTCTCTCTCTACCTCACAAACACAGCGTTGAAGATGGATGGAGTTAGAAGGAATGAGCCTGGTGTTACCTGTTACCACGGAGACTGACGATGCTCCTCTTTCTGTCTCTGTGTTTTTCTCTTGAAACATCATTTTCTCTGACAGAGTGACTACGTATCTCTCTGTGCGACATGAGCACTATTATTAGACACAGGGATATAGTGCATAAGCGTAAGAGAAAGTGAGGGAGGAAAGAGAGGGCATACATGAAAAAGAAAGAGAGAGAGAAAGAGAGAGAGAGGGGGATATCAGATTGAGAAAAAGGAATACAGCGCATACGAGAGAAAATGATAAGGACAAAACGTACCCTATTTACTGTCTCTAGACATGTTCCAGATCTTACTGTGAAAGATTCTTTGTTTTTTTTTCAGATTTTTCTAAAGAAATATAATCTTGCTTTTTTTTTGGTTGACTCTTTATCAACCTTATACAGAGACAGAGGATTCTGTCGTTTGTTCCTTATGATGTCACTTATATAACTTGTGTAAACACAAGTTCAGCACGAGAAAGGGTAACATTGAGACACTAACTGTAGAGTTTTTTGTCATTTTTGGAGCCTGACAGAAATTGCCGGTTCAGGAGTTTCACAAATTTTAACTCTTGCATTCTGCATTCTGCAAATAATTGCTTTAAATCAAAATAAATCACAAACCACAGAATGAAGATAAAGCATGTGATAGTGTGAGTGATTCACACAGCTATAATTCTCTGGATGCACACTGCAGTAATACAGAGACATAGGACACAAAGTGCATTCGTGAACACCCATCATCTAAAGATCACAGCGTGCGTTTATAAACATGCGGCTTCCTGCTGCTGGTGTGCGCAACACTGCTGTTTATTCAGCACGCCACGTGAAACCATGCAGCAAAACACACGTTCCTCCCCACCATCGCACAAATCATACATGCTGCAAAGGCAGCGTAGTTTTACAATTACGAATTATACACTATTTACTGAATCCCATTTGATGATGATTACTGCACATTCATAAGCTAAAAACATTGCATTGTTGTGGGTGAAAAAAACAGTATCACCAAACTAAAACGCTGCTGTATTAATACAAGCGTTACGGTGGATTTCATTGGGTAAATTTCTGGTCAGCATGATTTATTATCTCAAAACAAAACTCTACATACTGTCAGCTAAGTGCTTGTGATCAACACACATCAGCGTTAACTACAACCAAAACATAATATCTAGAAACAAAAGCATTCGCGTTTTACATGCCCCTTGCAAAGAATTCTGGGATTGTTAAAGCCAGCCATCGAGTGAGGCTTCTTCTGCGCTTCTAACTGCAGTGATACGTGGCAAATGTCACATACTCTGTGATGCCGACGATTTATGTGTCAATTATGCAGCTCTGCTAATGACAAGCTCTTTAAAATCCTCTTCCAGTGCTGCTCTGAACAGAGCGCTTTGTTGTCGCCTTCAAAGAAACCAGCATGTGGTGATGAGGGCAAAAATCAAGCAAATGTGAAGTACTAATGCAAAGAAAGATGAAATGAAAAGCAACACTGTTGGATCTTAAAGTGCATTCACAAACATGCATAGGCACTCAGAACCAATGATACTGGTCTCTCTTTTCAGGGCAGATGTCACATTTCTTGTCTAATGGCCGTGTGATGCTGCTAAGACACACACAGAGAGACAGATTGGAAAACATGCAATGCAGCTCATAGTTGCTGTCGGAGATTTTATCTAAATATGACACTGTTTTGTTTCACTGTTGCAGGCTCTGCTTCATTGCACATGGGTAGTTGACGCTTAGCATGTCTGTTGACTTCAGCATTCATCCAGGTCAAAAACTTCCTGTTAAAATTCAGTTGAATGTATAAGGGTAAGTGTATAAGGGACATTTTTAAGCACCTTTATGTCTTTATTATTTAAATGGTAAACATCCTTTTTAATTGATAAATATCATGGCTTGCATGCGTAACAAATGACTTAACAAAATGCTAATTAAAATAGTTTTGTATAGACTACAGCTGTTGCACTGCAGTTATGTCAACTTCCCAAATGTATTTCAAGTCAACAACATGTCTTAGTTATATGAGTTACAGCTGATATAAAATGCTGTCAGACATCCTATATGAAATATAAACGCATGTTCCAGAATTCTTGACGGTCTACGGTCGGGGGACACAAACTTTGTCACCATCATGTTCCGATTGTTTAAATGTAAACTGGTCCCAGCAGACCACTAATCTGTTGTTGTGTTCACACCTGCTCATATGACAGCATATAAATCAGAGTTGACTTCACACCCATCCAGCACTCGACTTTAATTCATTTCATGGCTTTACCATGTTAGAGACGTGTTTGTCTCAATTCAAGATTGTAATTTTCCCGGTTCCATACAAGCTGAGCCAATAAACAAATAAATTGTTTGTGCACAAACAAATTTTGCACTGCTAACGCAATGCGTTAGCCAATTAAGCTACAGAAACACATAACTTTTATATATGATCATCTTAGAAGCCTAACTTCAGTATCAGAACCACCATCCTCGTCATTTAGTATCACTGACGCTTGATAAAAATAAATGTCCTACAGCAAATATGAACTATTATACACATAATGTAGTCAATGACTAAACCTGAATACAGTCTAGAAAACATCATAAATGAAACACAATAAGTCTGTGACACCGCCATCTATTCTCTGAATGCTACTGAAAAGAATCCTGTCTCAGCTAGTAAATGGAGTTTTATTTTAGCTTTTGTTGGCTTGTCAACATTTTCTAATTTAAATCGTTCTACTGATGTATGGCTTCATTTAGCATTCACGGCGGAATGGATGCGCAGAATTCCATGCACAGTACGTTTATTCATGCATTTTGCATAACACGCACTTTACTGTCATTGGCTGAACTCTGCACTTTTTTGATTAGTTTGGTTTTTGCGCAGACGTTTGCCGTGAATGACAATAACGTAGCTGTTCGACGTCGCGCGTCAATGTTTCTTGCTTTTATGTGGCAGTGTTTGATGTACGTACATCATCACGGTACATTCATTCAAATGCGAGTTGGTTTTTAGCTAATTTTCCCTCACGTAATGGCTAATAAGAAAACATAATAGCTATTAGTGCAATTCAAAGTCGAACGTTCCTGAGCTGAAAGTCACACCGAGCGTGTGTCCGTGTGATTTCAATTTCAAAGCCGACGCTGTGTTTTATTGCCTTCTGCGCATAATTACAGGCTAATATTTGCCTGACTCGCCCTAAGAATCAGCCGACGCTGTCGGAATTGCGACACGCTTGAATGATGTTGCTTTAAACTTCGGGGGAATCGTGTTATGAGTCGCCGATGTCCTCAGGTGGGCATACGCACTTTAAATTCAGTCATCAATCATGTGTGAAAGACAAACCCACACGCCACACCTGAAAGACAAAACCAGGAAAACAGTTCTCAGAGACAGAGAGAGAAAAAGTCAAATAAAGGCTGTGTAGATGTGCGTAATTGTTTAGTATCTGTTCCGTGAGGTCAAAAGCGATGTGTATCTTTCAGCGGAAAAGTTGGCAAACTCATTAAGCTGAAACACGAGGTGGGCGTAACTGCGCTATTGTAGCTTTGACGAATCTGTGCGCCGTGTGGAACCTTTAACTTACAATCCCCAGCCTCGTTCCTCACTTTCTGTCCTTTATCTCTGTATTCGCACCAACCGTGACTTACAAACAGGGTTTAGTGAAAAACATAATGAGATGTCCCTATAAGATATGTGTTTTAATTAATAGAGTATAATGAGGGAGTTAATTGTCTGGTGCACACTGGGATTGTTTTTAGATAAAATAGAAGGTCTAATGAATTTGATCTTATTACGATACAATCTGCTCTCCTCTTCTGTGCTGTTTCCCGCTCTGTCGTTTTGTGTCCTTACAGCCTTCTGTTGCAATTCCGACCTCTGTTTGCCCTCTCTTAACCTCTCCTCAGCTGCTGCCTCATTTGTGTCATGTCTTGATGTCTTATAGTTCTTCATCTGTTATCATGTTTTGTCTCTCGTCTTTTTACCTATTATTTTCTGTCTCTCTCTCTCTCTTTGGTCTTTGTCAGAGTTTGTACTGTTCTGCTGTAATTCGTGTGGCTTTGCAGAGGGCCATTTTAACAAGAGCTCAGGGAACCGAAGGGGTAGCTGAGTACCTGTCACCATCTTTTTGTGTCTTACCAAGCTGCTTGCTTCTGCCGGAGACACAAAAGGAGAAAAAAGCTGTGAAAGCGTTAGGCAGTTTCACATTTAAAGTGCAGAATAGCTTTTCTTTAGTTCCTAAACTAGCGAGAAAGCCAACCACACAAACGGCCCTTTCCTTCTGTTGTTAATGAATGCATGTGTCTTCAAAGGCATAACTAGAAGGAAATACACTGTTACAAACTAGTCAAGCTAGTCCGGCAATTTCAGCGGAAAGAAAAAGAGATGTAGCTATGGTTAAAACCTAATGCTAATAATTCATTCACGCATATCGTACAGAATATGTAAAACAGTGCTGGCCATCAAGAGCTCTCAGCTGTAAGAGATGTGGACCGACCAGGTAAACATCTTATGTGGGTCATAATGTGTTATTATCAGACACACACAGA
>JAZGTI010021031.1:0-10348 GCA_036877585.1 Botia kubotai | reverse complement strand
AAAAACAAGTCGGACGTGCAAGTGTTGCAATCGGAGATCTCATAATTGATGCCGACTGAGAGCAAACTCTGGTGCTGCATCCCTGTTGCACGAGCTGCAAAACAATAAGCTGTACAATACCGCTGAGAATGACAATCAGGTGCAACAGCATGCTGTCATTAAACTGATACACATGGGCGAGTACCAGTTTACTGACACGAGAAACCGAACGCCTGGTTATCAAGTTATGGATACTTTGAAAACAAGACGAAGACACTCTTTGATCTCTCAAAGTTGATCTTACCTGACCATCAGGCTCGAAACTGAAGCAAAAATATGCTGATTGTCGAAAGGCCTCAATTATTCCCATTGCATTTTGACAAAACAGACAATCCCGTGCACTGTACACCGTGTATTTACATGCAGCGATAAATGTTTGTTGTGAGCGAGAGTCAACAACGCTATATTTGAACTACTGCACGAATTAAACACAAATATCACATGAGCTTCTTAAAACTTAACTTACGGCGAATATCACAAACTTTTCGATGAAATCGATGAAAAGGCGATTCTGACTATTCAGTGTGCATGACCAGACCATAACTGCGTATGTTTTGACGCGATGTCCACAAACATGAAATGGTCAGAAGAACACATAACGCGCGAGCTCTTTCCAGAGATTTCTTTCCTTATCCTGTCAGGCTCAGCTCTTCATCTAATTTCTACATCTCTGGCTAACTGAACAACCAGTGTATTCCCTAAAGCGTTGTTCCCACTTAGAGCAAATACAAATACAGCGAAGTAAATTCAAGAGACAGCCACTTCCATAACAGTTGCCTCTCCCCACAGACCAAACTTACGTTTTCATTTGATGGAGATAGACGTCCGAGTCGACCATACAGATACGAGAGATTTCTTAAACAATATTCTGTTGAACCAATCAGCAAGAAGGCCAATATAAGCATGGGCGTGTATTTTATTGATTGATGTGTCTTTGCACCAATACAATTGTTATCTAAACTAAGCGTTGTCCAATGGTATATTTGAGATCGCTAAACAACACAATATAATATTTTAAACAGGCGATTCATTCTATTTTGTTATATTATAGAGGGATTAATAACAATGAAAATAACTAAGAGCCAACTAATCCATTGCCAACATTTATACATTTTCCAAGCAAAGAGCTTTATAAGTAAACTGTTACGCGATTACAGTTATGCACTTTTATCCAAAGCACCTTACAGTGCATGTAAATTATACATTTGTGCTGTTAACAACGCTCTACCAGCTGAGCTACAGTAACACTGTGATTAATGCAATGAAATATGATTCTTGAAGCAAAGTTGTACCTAAGAATGAGGAACGAAGGCGAATTGCAAAGGGATCATAAGGGCGCCATCTATTGGAAGAGAAAGCATTTTTCAAGGTATTACGCCAAAATGATTATTAAGTCAGTTTTGCTCATTCAAAGTCCTTATCCTTATAGTAGGATACTGCTATATATAAATTGCCTTACGTTAAATGAAAATATTTTACAGTCGCCTATGACTGATGTCAGAAATACTACATAAAGTGGTATCGGCAGGCCCAGACTGTTTGCTTGTGCTGTACACAGGACAATATATTATTAGTATCTGCCCAACTCCTTAAATTCGATTTCTAAACCATATTTTACTTGGTACAATTATACAATAGTGTATTAAATTGAGACCTATAGGACTTATATATGTAATAGGCCTAAAACAAATTAATCTATAAATACATCAATAAAGTTGCTGCAGAAGATGAAATATCATCACCACTCGTTCGGAACCCAGAATCTGTGCCCTAATTCTGCAAATTCCTACCCAGGAGACAATGGGGTTAATCTGATATATGGTCAGTCTGTCAAGAGCTTACTACCAGTCTTGATTGTCACAAACCTCACTTGCCTTTTGTAGCATTTAAAGGATATCGGATAACAAGAATGAGAAACGTGATACTTTTAGGTATTGTATTGACACCTTTCTGATCTCTAACATAAAAATCGCAAAAAATCCGTTGTATTCTTTAACGCAATTATACACGATACTTTGTGTTAATGTCTCGTTATTTGATAGCGCTTCTGTCGGTCATCGCTGCTGTATCAGGATACGTGGAGGAACTCGATGAAAAGTAAGTAATTCAGTTTGTAAAGGGGCTGATTTCGATTTCAGGGTTGTGTCAGTTTTTCGTATATATAAATATATTGAGATAGAGAGAGATATGAATATGTTTCATTGACTGCATTAAACCATCAACATACAGGTTTAAAGAATACCGACAGAATGAATTGTGGCTGGTGGAGGTGAGCGAGCACACGATTCAGTTTAATTTATGCAAATTGGCGTTCTGTGATAAGTTTTTAACCTTATGCGTCACGCCAGCTGTGTGAAATGATGTTTTATATTGCAGTTTTATGCTCCATGGTGCGCATACTGTCACACATTTGAACCAATATGGTATGAAGTAGGTGCAGAACTGAAGAGTATGGGCTCTCCTGTCAATGTTGGCAAGATTGATACCACAGTGCATACAAGTAAGTTAAATTAATGTGCCTGTATGTCTAAAAGCTTTAATTACATTGAATGTATTTCTAAAAGTCCATTAAGGATCAGCAACAAGTGAATTTGTGCCAGTGCCCACTTATGACATTAAAATGAAAGTTACATCTCTTGCTATAGGTTGGTTTGAGACAACAACATGGTAAGGCCACCACAGGCCATTGCTTAGCAACCAATTAGTATGCTACTTAAATGGAAGGATAGGCTTACCGCTGTTTAATGGGATTAGTTAAGCAAGCCTCATGCACTCACAAGAGTCAGTTCGTTGACTATACACTTATTCTCTATTGAGCAGAGTGTCTTGTTAACTACATGGCCATATGGCGCAAGTTGCATTTTCAGCAATTAAAAATCCTTTTAGTCATTGATGTTTCCTGGAATTAGGTTTCTTAGTGTCTTTTTCACCCATTGTTTTCTTAGCTCAATTGGTATTCCTGAGGCTATTATTAAGTTCAGGCATAAGGCTTCCGGGTAAATAAAATGTAGCCCACGGCTTATGTTTAACCCTCCCCTAACCCACCATGTGTGCATTTTATATTTAAGTTGATAAACTAGATAAATAAATTAGTGTTTAACAAATCAAATCACATTAACAAGAATTTATTGTAAATGCCCATTTATAATTGACTTTATATTTACATTTAGGCATTTGGCAGACGCTTTTATCCAAAGCGACTTACATTGCATTGTACTACACATTGATCACTATACATTGAGTATGTGCAATCCCTGGGATCTAACCCATGACCTTGGCATTGTTAATGCCATGCTCTAACCCCTGAGCTACGGAAAGCTATATATATATACTGTATGCATTTAGTTTTAAAATTAAATTAAAAATGATAAGAAATGTTACTATTTTACGCATATACCGTGAAATGTTTTTTCTAGCGAACATGAGCAAAAATCCTTGCTTCCATTGTAGGTATTGCTTCGGAGTTTAATATTCGCGGATATCCAACAATAAAACTGTGAGTGTTTACAGAAGCTTAAATATGATCCAAATGATTATAATATATGAGTTTTATATTTTGTAATTATACTCAAGAATTGTTCATGGTGTATCATTTTTGACTTATAGCATATTGCAACTTTCTATGTCTATATTTTAATAAGCTTCAAAGGAGAGCTGACTTTTAACTACAGAGGTCCACGAACAAAGGATGCTATTATTGAATTCACCCATAGAGTTGCAGGGTAATGCCTAAATTAATATCATAATGAACTGCCTTTTTGCATAGACTTTAGTGTCAGATCAATGCTAGTTCTAATTCTCTATGTACAATTCCCTTTGTCCTTTTCTTGAATTTAGACCTGTGGTAAGATCTCTCTCTAGTGTACAGTTGTTTCAGCACGTTATGACTCGCCATGATCTTTTCTTCATTTACATTGGAGGGAAGTCACTCCTTAAGGTAAAAATAACGGTGAATGAATATGGTTCATATATTAATGCATTGAATTGATGAATCATTTATGGCATGTGATTTGTACATATACAGTGTTATGTATTTATTCCCAGGTCATGCAAAGTTGTACAAGAATAGTTTACATAGTAAAGTAGTGTACCTAGTTAAATCATGTAATGTTAACACACAAAAAATCTCTTAAGAAGTTATTTTTATGTGGTTTTGACCCTTTTTTAGGCAGAATACCATAAAGTAGCAGCTGAGTACATTAGCCACACATATTTTTTCTCCGCCTCTACGGAAATTCTTCCAAAAGTAAGGCGTTCACTTCTACAAGCAAATATACTGACGATACTTTTCAAAACATTATCAGATCAATTGCTTCTTAACATAAATACATGAATCTCTTTATTTATTGTCACAGGCAGTGACTCTGCCAGAAGTTCCCGCCATTGCTGTGTTTAAAGATGGGACGTATTATGTGTACAATGGTAAGATTTCCTGCATTGCGACTGCAGTGCATCGTTTCAGTGAGGGATATCAGAAACTCACAGGGTGTGCGAGCATCAAAATCTAATTGGCTCTCAGCGTCTGAGCTCAAGGCTGTTTCCCCTCATTGCCTCCTGAAGGGTGCCGTTCCAGTGGGGCACAGAGGGCAGGTGGTAGTGGAATGCCAGGGCATCAAGGCAGAGTGTTACTAGGAAAGGGCACCAGTAATGGGAATTAGGAAGGCGTGAAGAACGATTTTGCACCCTTAGTACAAACACTAACCCACGACAACCGTGTACCCTTAGGGTGTTGGTCTGCTGTACTTCCCCATTGTTGAAGAAAGTCTTATGGTGCCAGTAGTTTAGCAGAAAAAGATCAGCACACTGAACCTGTACGTGGAACACGGCACTGTCAGTTGAGTCCTCCAAGATATGAATAGTTAGCACATCCATGAAGCCAGGTTAAAGGAATGTGTAATTTACATATAGCATCTTCTAAATTGCCTGTAAGGAAACAAAGTATATCAGAATTTTAAAATGAAAAGCGTAGTTACAGTAGTGTTACATTATATCTCAGTATTCTGGTTTAAATGTTTCATACAACAGTGTAATTTTTGGTTGTCTCAACGTAATTTGAAAGAAACTGTTGTGCTTGGATGTAATTAGAAATGTTTATACTGTAAACATCTACGCAGAAAGAAGATATTATATTGTGATCATCTTGTAGTGTTGAGCTTTCACTACAGTATGAACATTTTTCTATAAGATGTTTATGAATTGTTTCCTGACATTATTTTGATAGACAGCAAATGACAATCTGTCTGCCTGACAAAAAAAAGTTACAAAGTTAACAAATAATAATACTGTGAAACCTTTACAGAACAAAAAGCACGTTTACATTTTCCCAGCATACTTTTAGGCAATTTATGTCTGGAATATAAGGTACCTTTAAGAAGTACTTACCCAAAGTTTTACACAGGTTCTTCATGTGTGAAAGAAACTATGAAGTTTTTGTATAATGTGAAGGCATTATCATTACAGTAATGCACTTCTTACCATTCTAATTCAAACAGACAGAGATAAAGCATTCCAGCTTCTGATGGGTCATGTGGCCTTTCTGAATGTTTTGCTTAGGCTATTAACCAACACCCACCCTTTAAGTCAACAGTTTGACTATGTGCATATTGTGTTAACATTTTGCATAATTTAATGCCTAGTCAATAAACAGAAACAGACTGTTAATAAAAAGCGAGATTATTGTTTCTTATCAAAAGATGGGAAACATTTTTGAGTACTTTAACTTTGCATATGACAGAGTTTGATTATGATACATTTATATCAAGTTTAAATACATTTAAAGTGTAATCTCAATTGTCTTGTCATTTGTATAGAATTTCTTGATGGTAATCTGTCATCCTGGATAAATCGAGAACGTTTTTCCTCTTACTTCCAAATTGATAACTTCAGTCTCTACCAGATGGGAGAGCTAAGTAAGTCTGTTTTTCATCATCTCTAAACATATTGCCAGTATTAAATTATTGTTTTTACACTGTAACAAGGACATCTTAAATTTTAAATGAATAATTTTTACTTTACTTTCCATAGTTGTACTTTCTTATATCCTATTAATCGTCTTATTATCCTATTAACACATTTTCATTAACATCATGTTCATGGTTGTTAACTTTCTGCCACTAGATGATAAACCGTTATATTGACACAGATAAGATCCGACTTTTATCCAAGACATGCATGTGTGAAACTGATGCTTTGACAGATTGTAATTGTGTGAGCATTTTCATGCATGTATAATCTGTTTAACAGCAATGCCGTGCAAACAGCGATGCATAATATCTGTTAAACATTTCTCACACTTTACTCGCAGGTAAACTCGTGGCATTAGCAGTAGTAGATGAGAAGATGCCATCTGAAGAAAGCATTCGGTAAGAGACCAGTGACGCAAAAAGACGCAAAAGACGAAAGCCATTGTTTTTCTATTTCACACCTAAATTTAAAATTCTTCTCCATCTAGTTACAAAACTCTTATGGAAAGGGTGTCTGCAGAATACAGAGATCATTACAAAAAGTAAGCAACAAATCCATATGAATTTGAAAAGGGCGAAGGCATCAGTCAATTCATTTAAAACGTAATTGATTTGTTAGCTCTTTCTTTAATAGAGACAAAAACAATCAATGTTATAATTGTGTTTTTATCTCATAGCAATTACCAATTTGGTTATATGGATGGTAATGACTACATCAACGGATTAATTATGGGGTGAGTTGAACTGACCACTTCAGCAGGTACAAAGAGCAATATTTAAATCCAACACACAAATGACAGATTTCTACATATTGTTCTTTCTCCTTTTAGAGAAGTCATGATGCCTTCCATCATTGTGCTGAATATGTCCATTGATGGATACTTTCTACCAGAAAGGAATATTGAAACCATCGAGGATTTACTTAATTTTCTCAACAGTATACTGGAAGGCAGATCAAAGGTATCAGGAGTTAGAAAAATGTATTTTTTTGTCTCATAATTTCCACTTGTGAAATCCATAAAATTAGTCTCTGATAAAATTAATTCTCTTTATATCAACCAGTTACTGGGAGGAAATGGATTATTGCAGAACATTAAGAGACTGTTCTATAAAGCAAAATCTACTGTGGTGGTATGTGACTGATTCACGTTCTTGATACATTATGATACATTCACATTATGATACATTCTTTACATTTACATATACGCATTTGGCAGACAGGTTTATCCAAAGCGGCTTACAGTACATTTAAGATGAATACATTTTTGTCAGTACGTGTTTCCTGGGAATCTAACGCACAACCTTTGCACTGCTAACACAATTCTCTACCAATTGAGTTACAGGAACACATTCACTTTTAGTTTATTTGGTCTATATGTTAACTTAATATTTACATTTAATGTAGAACATACACCAACACTAAACACACAGCCGATCACATCCTTATCAAATATTTACCTGAGGCTAATATTTACTGTTGTCCTACTGTAGTAACTAATATAAACCTCTCCAATCTCAGATGATGTTCCAGACAGCTCCGGTCGTCTCCTGTTTTCTCTGTGGACTGCCAGTGGGTATAGTTGCAATGGTTATCTGGGGTACATGTACAGCTGTACCAGCAGATGACGAGACACCTGCGGAAGGAGCCACAGGCAGGACTGCTTCTGATAGACGTGGAAAGAAGGCAATACAAGCACAACCTGGCAGCAGGGAAAAGACCACAGAAGCAAAGAAAGAGGATTAATGTGTACTGTTATTATAGAGTTGTGTTTGATCTTTACAATATCACATACATATTACTGTTATTCTCATTTGATAAATTATTCCAACACCCCTAATGTCCCCTGCATTGTGGTTGGTCTTTAAAATATCCAGAATAAAAAAATAGCTTTGTGTGACTTCAGTAATATAAACAAGCCTATAAAAATCTATTACAATTATACAACTATATACAAAACTGAACTTTAAGTTAGTGTACCAATACAGCATTATTAATCTGTGTAAACCTGTCAAGTCAAGTCACCGTTATTTATTAAATTCATTAACAATGATATGTAATCTACCAACCAGAAGGCTTGAAGGCCAGTAAAACTATTCGATGTGATATTAACGCGCCATCTATTGGCAATAATAAAGACCAGCTAGTACTAAAAGTTCTAGAAGATAACTAGGACAATCAGATGGTCTGCCTCCGTTTCAGTATAGAAAAGGGAACTTTCTTTGACATGACTCTGTATTCATGATAGTTCTTTCTGTTGTTCTAAATATTAGTAAAACCGAAAATAAACCTGTTGCTATTAAGGCAAGAGCATACAAATAAATGCACTCTGGGAAAGGGAATCCACCTTGCAAGGTTGTTAAAATGCATTTCTTTTTGCGTGGCTAATGAGTTTTGGCTTTAATTGTCACCAAACACATAATGGCTAACCATCATGCACATGGCCTTAGACACCTAAGAAACCAAGTAACATTGTAATGAAATGTAAGTAAATGTTTGATTCCCAACTAATTTTTGGTGTAAGCTAAAGAGAAGCTTTCAAAGAGCAAAAATTCACATCTGTTTCTTGGATCAGAACTATGGAGTGCACACGGAGGTCTGTGGTTCTGCTGTCTCTTGGCCGTGGGACAGGCTTTCTGTGGAACTGTCTGCCTCTGTCTGCCCCATGCTCCTTGAATGAAGATGTTAAACAGCAAACAGGCAATATCACTATGTTAGCACATCTTTACACAGACAGATAGACAGATGAGCTCTTGTGATGGGCAACATAATGATCCTGTGACCATGATATCAATGCAAGTACCTGTAAACTACATAGAAAAGACACTGCTTCTCATTAGGCACATTGTTGACAGCTCTTTCGATGAGGGGGTCACGTATGGTAGCTACACAGCAAAATCCATCACTCGGTATATTTACTTAGCATTGCGTCATTTTCAAATAGACAACATGCAAAACAACAGGCTGAGGACACACTTTGTTTTATTATGCTACTCTGCTTCCTTGGCATTGCAGACTCCAACTATAACTTGTTTTATGGGCCAGAGAGCCAGCTTGTGTTTTTGGATTCATATGTCCTTCAAAATGGCTTGAGGAACTGGCTGGCACAGCGAATTAGGAAGCGTCGTCCTAAGGATGGACCCATAATGCAGTTAACAGCCCAGCGCTGGGCTACTTTACATACTGAGTACATATGGTACGATCCTGAGTTAACTCCTTAGCCACCACATGACTTTAACAAAGCAAACATGCACGTTTTCGTTCATGATCAACCTTATTCATGGCCGGAGCGCTGGACAAACCTCAACCTAAGTCATAAGCACCCTAATCGGAACTCATTCACCTTTGCACCAAATGGACAGGTGTTTGTCTCTAAAGCTTTATATGGTCCTAAAAACAGCTGTCTTAGCAACGTACTGGTGTTTGCTTCCCCCACCAGTCAGTGTAATCAGTCATGGAAGGGGCAGTTAGGGGAATGTTCAAAGTGGCTGCAATGGGGGAGAAAATGAAGTTAAGATATTGCTGGGAAATGTATTTGTGAGAGTATTTGTTAGCCATGGAGCTAAAAAGCACGTATCGAGCATTGGTGCTTCTTAACTTGCAAACATTACTGGTGTTAGACCATGTGGAAAAACAAGAGTGCTTCTCTCTCAACTCTGAGTGCCTTTTTTCACTACCTGGACATTGATTTCAGGTACGTTCCTCAAAGATCTTTTGAAAAGCACAATGGCACTTTGATTAATGTGTGGGACACCCATTACAAAATGTTTCAGTTTAACACTCAAGTATCCAGCCCTGTTGCCAGGATACAAGAGGCAGAGCAGGCTGCAGATTTCAAGATGGACGCAGTATATAAATGTGACCTTTTCCATGGATGGCCCTGTCACCAGAGCGGCTTATCTGATGCATGGCCCATATGTTAAGGTCTGAGACTGCAAATTCACAGACATCAGTTAGAATGAAGTAAGGCTTTCAGTAAATATTAATGACACAGAGACTATCGTGTCAGTCGTAACAAACTACAAAGATCTAGAGACTAGACAGAGCTATTTGGGCTTTGTAGGCTTAGCTAAAACAGAGGACGAGCGTAGAATAGTTTAGTTCGCCCAGGGAATTCAAACCTTACCAAGTCACAAGTATTCACAGTCAAATATTTGACACTGGATTGGTGGTAAACGTCTCTGCAGCGCTGACTCTATGTTTTGCCTTTGGTCATAAGGGGAAGAGTTTCTTATGTTTTTTAATGTGCTCATTTATTGCACTCTCATCTGTGTGCTGTTTTTGTGGCTGACTGAATTTGTGTCAGTCTTTTATGGCTGCAGACAGCTCCTGTGCAATGTTAAACTGA
>JAZGTI010021030.1:0-10348 GCA_036877585.1 Botia kubotai | reverse complement strand
AAGCCTGTGGAGTCTGAAAAACCCAGTCCGCAACAGGTGTCCTTGGAACGGGGAGGAGGAATTCAGAGCGTCTCGTTATCTTGTTCTCCGGGGGAGGCCGTCTGGAAGAAGGGGGGGAAGCCAAAAGAGAAAGGATCTTTTTGTCAAATTTAGTTCAATATCTGCCAGTTTCGCAGATATCTAATGTCCGTCACTGGTCTCCAGGTCTGTCCAAAACCCGTTGCATAGCCGCTAGTTTTTCCACTATGTTTCCCAATTTGCGGTCCATAACCACAGTCTGAGTACTAAAAGCTCTGCCCACCACCGTTTCAATCCAGCCGGCCAGTTTAGTGGGGTTTTGAGCCTCACTGATCGCTTTTACCAATCGTCGATACCACAGGGCCCCACCTAATCCCATCAGCAGAAACCCTGTTATCAAAGTTCTGAATAAATAAATATCTTCAATATCCTCCAGGGACAGAGCGGCCAGGCACACAACGCGCCACTTCTCCCACCCGTCCATCATGTATCCAGCTGCAACCGTTGTGACCAGACAATGTGACTGCATGCAGCGTGTGTTCTTATAGTGTCTTATAGTGTCTGGTGATGAGCATGATGATGATCAGGTGCGTGTGATTAGAATTTGGGTGATTGGGATCGTGGATTGGGGCAGAGCCTGGTGTTTCCATGACACTATCACCTATCATGTTAATTGACTACATGTCGCATAGTCTCAGAAGTACATAATGTTTTAGTAGGCAGTCTGAATACATTACCCTCTCTCATGGACCACTGAGAGAGGTACAAGCCTTTGCATGTAATTACAGGTATTTCTAATGCACGTCTATTTATCCAAGTGTTCCACATGTATTGTATTTTTATCGGTTCAGTCAACTTTTTATTTATAAACCAACTACAAACCTTGTATCCTTAATTAGTTTTATTAATATACATCTCACACATATCTTTGCAATAATACCATGTATTCTGTGTTGAACATGTTTGACTTTTTCTGTTTTATTTTTAATTAAATGTAAAGCTGTAACATTGTAAATCTCTGTAAATCTATTGTAATCTGTGGAAGATGAGTATGTTGTGTACATTAGAAGATAGGAGCCTTATTTCGAAATCTGCTTAGGGCCTCCAAAAATCTAGGGCAGGCCCTGCTCAGAAGGAATGCATTTCAATATGCAGCAAGTCAGGAGAGGGTGTGGAGAAGACCTCAGTGCCTGTCAGTGCCTGTCTGGTGTGTGAGTGTAATAGTGCTGCAATGTAATAATCAAACTTGGCATCTGAAAAAAAAGGCCCAGTTTACACACTTCCTACGGTGTGTAAAGGTGTGGTCACATTACACTTTTCACTTCTTTGACTTCATATGTATGTGAATGTGGAAGACTGTAAATGCAAGCTCATGCGAAAAATGTTGCATTTCGGAGCATTCCAAAGTTTAAGTTTGGCGAACTCTGACCTACGAATTTGTATCATGCGTAGAAGTGTGACCAGTACAAGATCGATACATCATGGCATAACCTTTTCAAATGGATAATAGGAGTATCGCACAATCTCATTTTGTGCAATACAGCTTTAAAATAACAAAAACAACAACAGTGCAAACATCTCAGAATCCATGTGCAAGTGATAAACCATACACATTCTCTTAACTTTATTTAAAAACAATAGCAATATCATCATTAAGTGATGACACAACAGACTAATTCAATCGCTGATCCTGCCTTTAAAATAAAATTTAAAATTTAAAAGCTCACTCTGGCATAGGTAAGTAAATCAACATTCTGGCAACATATACAGATAACATTCATGTATATCTGTATATTTCTGCATGTTATCAATCTGTGGCTTTCCTGTAGCTCAGTGGTTAGAGCATGGTGTTAACAACCCAAGGTCGTGGGTTCGATCCCAGATACTCAGAAACAATGTATAGTATAATGCAATGTAAGTCGCTTTGGATAAAAGTGTCTGCCAAATGCGTAAATGTAATTGTAAATGTGGCTCCTGTTGAATGTAGCGTGATATCAGTCAGTGATGTGACCAGTCATTATGGTATCTGGGCTCACTACGCCTCGGACTTCACCCTAAACACTCTTCCACAGCCATTATCTCCTCTCACATGAGAAATGAATGAAAACCATTTGAAATTATACAAGGTATCAAGGTGCAATAAAGGATATGCCAGTGTCCCAGCATTCAAGGCTGAGACTAAAGCATTAATAAGCCTGTTGTCCTCAGCAATCCAGTCTGAGGACACCAGTCCTTTAATCTCTGTCTGGTGAATGTGATTGCTCTCATGTGTTTAGTGAAACTTAGGTAGAGGTTTTATTTAAACATGCACTGGAACTGCGGAGGAAAGATGAGAAAAGTACACATCTTACATTGTGTAATGCATCCAGCACTATTGCATTTACTGTTGTTTTGTTATCCTTACATGTGAGTGTGTTTGTGTCTTGGTTTGATCTATAGGAGATCAGGTATTTTTAAATTTGTTTATATTTTGTTGTTGATGTATTATTTTTATAATATAGCATTATAATATGGCACTTAAATTACCATATATATTTCATGCTGTGCTGTATAACCGTATACCGTGGTGCTATGATAGGATGGTAAGCCTAAAGTTAACTCAACTAACAAACATCATAATAACACACTCAATGGAAGAGCAAATGATTATCAAGTTAAAACTTTTGGTTGCACAACATCTTGTTCCCAATGTTGAATGACAGAAAGGCAACCTGATATACCTATTGATCTTATCAGATAATGCAAACTTAGTCTCTCTTAAGAAGAGAGAAGAGACTATGCATCTTGAAACCTGTTGCATGGGAACCCCAGCTCACAGGAATTCTCAATCTAGCTATGGGCTGAACAGGCGATGACATATTGGAGTGATAGCCAGCCGATATGCACCCTGGGTTGCCATGCCCACCTTGGGACTCTGTTCTCTTGGGCCTCTGAAGAGCCCTTCCTAAGAAAAGAGATGCTGTGCATCAGGGAGAGCTTGCTCTTTTCCCAGTTTACCCAAAGCCCCAATTGATCAAAGTTGTTAAGAACCACATCCCTGGGTGCACACAACTTAAGAATGGGCCAATATAAGTCAGTTATCGAGGTAGTTGAGAATACGCATACCCTTCTTCCTCAAAGGGGAGAGAGCAGTCTTTGCGACTTTGGTAAAGACGCAGGAGGACAGGGAGAGACCGAAAGGGAGGACCCTTACTGAAACGCTCGACCTTCAAAAGCAAACTGAAGAAAAGGTCTGTGTTGAGGTAGAATCAATTCAGGTCTATAGCCGTGAACCAATCTATCTGCTGCACACACACCAGAATGTGCTTCTACGTGAGTATTCTGAAGGGTAGTCTGTAAAGAGACCAATTCAGGATGTCCAGGTCTGGAATTGGCCATAACCCACTTCCTTTTTTAGGCACAATAAAGTAGGGGCTGTAAAACCCTGCCTCCATCTCAGCTGGTGGAACAGGCTTGACCATGTTCATCTCCAAAGGGCTGCTGCACTTTCTCTTACTGAAGAAGTGCAGCAAAATGATTGGTGTGCCCAAGACAGTGTGTGCATCACAGCTGACCACTGGTGACTGTACCCTGGAATCAAAAGCACAAAGGCAGAGGGCGACCGGACACAGGGGGTGTCAGTGCTTCTTAGCGAGATTGGCCTAGTGAAGGAAGAAATTGCTCTTTACATGATAGTAGTAGTGGTGTAGTAGACACCTTCCCTCAGCATGAGCCTAAAGGGTGGAATAGGGCCCCGCCTTTCCCCGGGTGGGGTCTATCCGCAGGAGTGTGTCATCCTTTCTGGGCCACCCATTTCAGGACAGCTTGGAAACCTAGTTGGAAACCTGGCATAGAGGGCTGAGGCAGCCTGTCCTGCAGCCCCATAGACCTTCGCTAAAAGCAATAAGAAACTCCACAGACTTTGGACAGGAGTCTTGGATGGTTTCTCCAGGAGACAGCGCCATGGTGGGCAATGGATGTCCTGTATCTTTTGTATCTCCCAAATCGCCTTCAGGGCCTGCTGACGCTCTTGTGTGCAGCCACAACAGAAGGGGTAGTGCAGAAAGCAACCAAAGTGGTTCTTTGCTTCTTACAGAAGAAACCTGCGAAGGCAACGTCCCAATGGACATGTTCTTACAGTGAGAAAATAAGCCCTCAACAAATGCCACCTCAGCATGGGCATGGCCCAGACATCTAAGGCAGAGATTGTGTCTGTTTGAGGGAGAGAGGTACCAACCGCAATACAAAGAACATGCACAAAAAGGCATGATGACATCTAAAGAAATTCACTCTTTTAGAGGAACTTTGCTCTTTTGTGTGACAGACACACTCAGAGGGAACTCTCTGCACTTATCTGTGCCAGCCGAAGAGAGACTGCTGAAAAGGTGTTATAAGTCAAATAAGCAAAGCAAAGCAAGCAAAAACATGTATCGGCTCCAAAGAACAAATCTGAATAAGTGGTGCATGCAGTCTCCCTTTTACCCCCAGATATGCAATGGCAGATATTTGCATGCAAATCCCACTCGCCAATTTCTATTGGTGCTTATTTTAAGGCCTATTATTTTAATTTTTATTGGCGTTTTATATACAAAGCAGAGCGATCTGTTTCCCAAGGTCGAACTCCAAGTGTCCAAAAAATTTCATTACATCAACATATCGTTGAGTGAGTGATAGCAAGAGAACTAAAGCAACACAGTTTAACTTTTAAGTGATCTCAGATATCTATTTTGTATTGTCAGTGTGTGCATTCCAGTTACATAACATAATAAACATGCATAATAACATGCATTCAGGAAGTTAATTACCATTACAATTTCAGGACCACTTCGAAACCTTGGGAGGGTTGGCAGTTGACTGGCAGGTAGTCTGTGCTGGTTTCCTGTGACTAGATCTCCTTGGAAGCCAAGGCGTTGGCTAAAGTGTATAAGTAGCCGGCTGAGGAGTCACATGGGCCCAGGTTTGGTGAGGAGCAGATGAAGGGGGATGCCTCTGGGGCCTGTACACTGGGATACGACCATGATAAGGCAGGACCCCTGCTGTGGTTTCATCTCTGTGTGTGTGTTTGTATGTAAATACCTGCACAATATTTCAGTCATGTTGCTTTCATACTGCCACATTTGTGCTGTAGTTATATTTCTACATTTATACATAAGAAAGGGAAACACTACAGAGGCTAAAAAAATGGTTATTGTTTACATTCTTATAAGGTCTGCAAGTAGGAAGTACAATCTACATAAGAGTCCTGCTTCGGTTGTGCAACTCCAAGTATATTGACATTTTAAGGTGTTTGCATGCATAAAATGCAGAGAGAGGTAGGTCACTGGAATAGGGAATGATTAAGAGAAGCTGCAAGCGAGCAAGTGTGTCTGGGGTTAGTGGTAGGTGTTCCTGGGCCCCTCTGGCAGGAGCAGCTGGAGTCTCTAAATGAGTGCTGGGCATGATTATGCACCACTCACCCTCTCCAGCCCCTCCTCTAAGTTTAGCTGCAGGTGAAACTCGCTGCCAGTTGGCCTTCTCCCACCCCACTCTCAGACTTTTGTCGGCAAGCATGCCCATGATAATAATGTGTTTCTGTGTGTCTGTGATTTGCCTAAAATCATCCTCATATTTTAAACACACAATACAGACACCATCGACATGTGTTGGAAATGAGAAGTTAAAGTCTTGAGAAGTTAAAGTCTTAATATTATACTAGATATGTAAGTAGATATTTAAAATGTATATCAAAATTAACATACTGTACCAAAGTCACATCAAAGTCACATGAAGTATTTTGTGTGTCACATGAAGTATGTGTTTTTTATATAACTGTTCTGGCTATCATTACTAAATATCAGTTCATGTTTACATCAAATCCTATACACTGCAGACTGTCACAGCTTGGGAAGTGGAGCTTTATGTTAACTTCCAGATTATCATATCAAGTTTATTTAGATTTAGGTGTTACTGAAAGTGACAGTTTCCAGGTGGGTGAGTTGTTTACTTTGTAATTAGTCTGTCTTTATCTGTTTGCCACACACATGCGGATTTGCAGTTTATTTAGCCCATTACAGCGAAATGGAGGCACTATGTCATGACTTTTCACCTGTAAGTGGCAGTTGCTGCCCTCACATTCAGTCCATGCTTTAGGATCAAATGAAAACACAGTGAACACAAGATGGGCTAAAGAGAGCTGAGTACCTCTGAAACATTATCTTTATTGGCACTGTTGGACACTGTTGGACAGTATAATGTTTACAATTTATTGAGAAGGACCTTGCCACACACACACACACACACACACACACACAGACCTGGTTGCTGGGGGAGGACTAGTAACTGAGCTACCAGCCAGGGGAGCTATACCAATTACACTGTTAAGATGTAGTGCCATACATGGATTGTGGTACTTAACAGGCCGTATGAAGCTTCACTGGGGTATTTTAAATAGAAGGGAATTTTAAAAGGGGGTTTATGGGGCAGTTAAAAATAGTAAGCAACTGATTTCCATTCCCCACACATTTGTCTTTTTTTATATTTTTAAATGATAAAGATACAGAAAAAAAAGCTGTCCCCTGCGTAGCGGCCCAACACAAACTGACAATTTTAATCCTGTGGTGTGAAATCCTCCTAGTCTTTTCTCTATCTCTCTGTCAGTCCTCCTGACCAACAGTGACATTAAATTAAGCCTTAACTAAATCTGAGTTAATGAATTTTTCCAGCACCTATAATGTGATTATTTTAATTAATGGGACAACATACCTGCCGTCTGTTTTATCTGCTAATGAACAGTGAGCTGGATTGTAATGTCTTTTAATGAACACCCCACAAATGGGCAATGCGTATTTCTTAGTCTGATGACTAATTTATTCCTGTGAGAAAGAGCTCTGTGAAACAGTGTTAGCCTTTTCTATACACTAATACATGCCTACAAAAACTACTACTACTAACACTCTAATAGTACATCCTTACAAAAACTATTACTACTAACACTAATAATACATACTTACAAAAACTTCTACTACTACAATCACGCTCAGACATGTTACAAGGCAACTGTGCCTAGTGTGAGTACACCCACAATGTTTTCGGCACGATGCAGGCATTTGAAAATTAACATGCGAAAAAAATCTTTTAAGATAAATAAGATATAAGATAAATAGTAAAATATCTTAAGTAAGATAACAGTCAAAGATAACAGTCAAAAATATACTTTATTTCCTCCTTATTGATCCAACAGATAAAAATGGGACACCAGGGATAATGTTGTGTAGTTTAGTTCAGTTACTGCTATTTCTCCTAATGTGGCTGTAGCTGTTCATTTGCTGCTATTTCTCAATGTGGCTGTAACTGAGCTGGAACTGTTACTCTGTTCAAGAACACTGAACACCAAGCAGCAGTTAAGCAACGTATACAGCATAACACAGCTAACTATCAGTGCCAGAAACATCCACCCTGGGCACCAGCACACCTCTCTGAAAACACATCCACACAGAACACAAAATTAAAACAATTGTAATCTAATAAGAGAACTACAGAGAAATATCAGCAGGAAATACTGTAGACTTTAAAAATTCTTAATATCATTTTTTAAATTAATGAAGATAAAAAGTGCAAAATACATATCACTGCAGGCTGTAACTAGTAAACTAGTAAATTGTAAATTAGTACCTGATTACACACATGGATTTAGTTGACAATTTGAAATTGCCAGCGACAGAGCTAATAGGAGAACACCTCACTAGTGGTGTGTGTTTCCCTGTGCATTCAGAGTGATTTGTACTTCTATGGCCTTTTTACGACAGTGACAGACAGTTGTGGTAACTGCAGCTGTGTTTGGTATTTAAAATTCAGTCCACACTGACGCTGAAGGCCAGATTACAGGATGATGATGTCTTGTCGTTCACGCTGCTGTCTCCTGCTCTCACAGACAGAAGTAATTTCACCACAGTGTACTGCAAAACATTCCAATCTCTCTTTCCCTTTTTTAAATGATGTAAGTACACTGACTAAACAAATAAAAGGCACATGGTCTAATATTCTGTTGGACCAGCTTTAGTTTTGATTACAGTGCATGTGCTGGATTATCATTTCAACAACCTTGTGCAAACTTTAGAACATTAATTAAATTTTTTTATTTATTTAGTGCTTTGTGCAATGCAGATTTACATACAATGAAAATAAAAACAGAAACAGGAAACATATACAACACAGATTACAAAGTAAAGGTATTATTGCAAATTTTTTGTTTTATTGTGAACTGATGATAACAAATTTGTACCAATGAATAAATGCATGACTTGAATTAGAAATACCTGTCCAGAAATAGTAGAAATAATTGCATGCAAAGGTTTATACCTATCTTAGTAGTTTATGAGAGGGTAATGTATCCAGATATACACAATTTACTTTTGAATCCATTTAATTTATAGTCAATTATTTAGCCATTTAACATGACAGATGACAGGTATCATATTAACCAATACATGTCGTTCCATTTTATGGAGATGGCATTATTCCAAAGATCATAATTCCAAAGACTTAATGGCGTTAAATCTGGTCAATCAATGTGTGAAAATGAACCTTAGTTGTTTTTTTAGTCTTAGTCGTGCAACAACTCTGCCTGTGTAGAACAACGAATCAGACTGAGTAGGATCCATCTGCAGTTAAATTTATTAGAAGGGTCGACAGGCAGAATCGGTAACAACAAACAATCACAGCGTAGGCAAAACAAGATAATAATCGTGAGCCTGGCAGCAAACAATCAATAACGGTAAGACAATCCAAAATACTAGGGCTGGCAGCAAACAATCGAAAACGAGAAACAATCCAGATCATACACAATAAACCAACAGATAATAAACAGGCAAAACCCGCTCAGAAATGATGCTTAAGGCAAATCAAGACTTCACAACGATTGAATGAGAATGTCCGGTTTATATGGAGAGTGGTGATGAGTTGCAGGTGACAAACAGAAGTAATCAGTCCAGGTGAGTGGGAGTTGTAGTCTGTGGAAATCCAATCGGTACTCCGGTGAGGGTTCCCTCAGGTGGCGCGGCGGAGAAGAGGCTGGAGCCTCCACCGTAACAGCCTGGTGCAAATTATTGTATACAGGATCTGTTTGTTAATCCAACCATACCATTGTTGGAAAAGCTACTTTTGAGCCACTTTTGAGCCACAAGTTAATCATAATTTAAAGGGCCCATGTACAGCTTGATGGGTGCAGTGCTCATGTATTTCCTCTTGAAAGAGGCCATTCGGACAGGATGTACAGTTTCAAAGGGCTCATTCATTTATTTTAAATTGCCCATAGGGTTTTACAGCAATGACATGATTTTCTTCATGCTGTTGCTAGTATTGGGGGGTGACATTTTCATTCTGGAAATAATTTTATTGGACAAAATTTTATTGGACTGAAAATTAAAACAATAAACTTTTGAGCCAACATATTTTTTTAAACTGTTTTCTAATCTTCCTTTTTCGCAAATCATGGTTTTTGTTTACACTAACAGTTTTTACTTTCAGTCTGCAAATTTACGCTATACTTTCTGACACAAACATCACATGTGGGCAGGGCTTTACTGTGCTTTACTCTTATTGTCCATTAGCCATGTAAAACCCAAAGCAACCTGAGATACTTTGCTACTGATGCAAATAGGTAAGTTAGTTGCTTCTTTTAGTTCTTTTTGCTCCCCAACACTGTATCTGTGTATTTCTTCATTCCTTGTTGTTTTTGGATTTGCCCTGAAGCGATGATTGAATGATGAATTTATTGTGGCAAACTTTATTGATTTTGACCATGTTCATGTATAGATGAATTTTTATGGATAAGAGTTGTAAGGTAATGTCTGATTAATTATTAGGGTTCTGTTAGTCGGTCTGCAGTCAGTAGCAGAGAGACTGTAAGATAGGTAATATCTTTAGCCAAGTACATTTACATTTTTGTTACCTTGTTTCCAATAATTGCTCGCGTGGAAGTTGCGTTTGATCCCGCGCTCCCCCGCGTCAGTTTCGGTAGCTTTTGTTGCGGTTAATGTAGAGGCGTGTCCTGCTGAACTCAATCAGTGTGAGTCTCAGGGACGTATTTACACATTCAGTTAACCGCGGCAGCGGTCGCGGCATCCCTCCTCGTGTGAAGACCGACGAGTGTAAAGACCAGCGACTCTACCTGCGCGACTCCACCGAGCAAAGACACCGCAAAGCACTTGAGTACCGTTTTCTTTATTTAATGTCCTTTTGTACCTCTTATCTCTTGCACTTATATTATGTGTTTACTCATCCCTGTTATTACTAACACTCGCAAATCTCACAATGTGCGCTACAGGCGCCGCAATCTTCATAATCTTCGTACTGTACATATGGCTTCTGATAC
>JAZGTI010021029.1:0-10348 GCA_036877585.1 Botia kubotai | reverse complement strand
AGGGAGCAGAGGGAGTGGCGCGGGCTGGCCTAGACGATAGTGGACATACTCTGTCTAGACAAGATGTTAGAGTAGAGCAGAGTGTGTTAGTAGCGCTGTCAGTATCAAGTGAGAGGAGTTTGTTAGGAGGAGGTAGTGTGGATGAAATCATAGTGGATAGTCTAGTGGGTGAGAGCGAGCGTAGGTTTTTGCGAAACGAGACCTGAGGTGGGGTGTGGGTGGGTTCTGGAGTGATTTGGATTTTGAGAGTGAGGAGGAAATGATCCGATGTGTGCAGTGGACTGACCAGTGTGTCAGTAGTAGAGCAGTGTCTAGTGTAAATGAGATCGAGCTAGTGGACCTGGGGGGCGGTAGATGACAACCACATGACAGTGAAAGGGATGGGTAATAGTAGTTGCATGGAATTCAAAGGAGGTGATTACAGTAATAGATGGTTTTTGAGAGAATTTCCAGTCCTTAGAAATCATTAGCCCAGTCCCCCCACCCCTTCCTGTCTGAAGGAAGTGTGGGAGAAAGTGAATTTGGTGGAGAGGGCTGCATGTGTAGCAGTGTCCTCATGTCTTATGCAGGTCTCATTTAGAGCCAAGAGATTAAGGTTAGAGTGAGTAGCTATGGATGTAATGAAGTCTGCTTTGTTAACAGCAGACTGACAATTCCAGAGGCCCACCGAGAGAGTTAGTGGTGTATCAGAAGACATATGTACAGTACGAAGGTTATGAAGATTGCGGCGCCTGTAGCGCACATTATGAGATTTGCGAGTGTAAATTGAGTATATACAATTGAGTATATGATTACAATTCTTTCCATATGTTGGGTAATTGCATGTTATGTTTGTTGGAGAGTTTACTACTTTGAGTGGTTTAAAAGAAACAGACACCGTATTGTTTGATAATTTATTTTGTCACTGTGTAAAAGGAAAAAACTTGAGCTTCAAAACTCCGTCCTGTGGGAGAAGCCAAAAGATTTACTGTTAAACCTATTAACAACATCTTTCAAATGTTTATGTGACCTGCCTAGTTGAAATCATTTATCAATACACCTTTCTATATGAGTAAATCAATCTGTGTCTGTCATTCACTCGCCAGCAGCATCGCATCCACCCTCCAGTAAATGGCCCTAGCTTTTGATTAGATTGGTCCATACTGAACACCATAATTAGACATGTCGCATCTGTTACGCCACGTAATACACGTTACAACTGGACAACACCTGACTGTCCTCGGCCGAACGCCAACATCAGTTGACCCAGGGTTGTTGTCTCTACTTTGGACAACAGGGACATGTTATCCAGACATGTCCCATTCATCCACCACGACGTTTGGTGAGTGTAGTTTCCTCTCCTTCTGTGAATGTACAGCTGTTAACAACTAATGTACAACTTACTACTTCTCACCAATGTGTTTCACTCTGTGCCCTGCTCAATTCTGGGTCAGCCGGCAACTTAATCTCTGCAGACTTATGCCACCAACTCAAGAAGAGGCTTAATGACACTTCGTACAAAGTCCATTCCATAACAAGAAGTCCACTTGGTCGAGTTCGCTATGTTGTGGGTCCAAATCAATTACCAGTCAGTCTGTTTCACTCTGAGGAAATCTGTTTTCTGGTTCTGGAGGGATTCACCGCTGGGATACTTCTAAGGCGCCCTTGGCTCATTTCACACGACCCTTCCATCTCGTGGTCCACTGGGGAAGTCCTGAAGTGGGGTAAGAACTGTTTCCCTCATTGCTTTCCCAATCTCCCTAAACCCATTGTATCTGACTGTACTCTTCCAGTCTGCTCCACATCTGTTGAAAGCCCTGTGAAAAAAGAGATCTGTCACCGTTTCCAAGGAATATACCCCCTTAACGTGACAGAATGACTGGCCATTTTTGAACCCAGCGGACAGCTTTGTGTTTCGTGTTGGTTTCACCGCCTTTTCAGTGTGAAGTGCCTGTTCCGGCAGCGGTGTCCCCCTTTCCAGTGTCAAGCATCTGTTCTGGTGCCGGTGCCTGCCTTCCCAGCGTCAAGCGTCTGTTCCGGCGGCGGCGTCTGCCTTCCTAGGGTCAAGCCTCTGTTCCGGCGGTGGCGTCCGCCTCTCCACGGTTAAGCACCTGTTTCGGCGGTGGTGTCCGCCTCTCCAGGGTTAAGTGCCTGTTCTGGCGGTGGTGTCCGTCTCTCCTGGGGGCAAGTGTGTCTGTTCTGGTGGCGGTGGCCCGGGTGTCGAGTGTGTCCCGGCGGCAGCAGCAACCCAAGTGGTTTCCCTCCCTCCCATTGTTATTTACTTTTATGTTTTGGTTTACTGTTTTGGTTTTTTAATTTATTTATTTATCTGGTTTTGTTTAGGTACGCCCGGTGTGCGTCCCTTAAAGGGGGGGTTATGTCAGGGTCCTGTATCCTTGTTCCGAGTTTTCCTTGGTCCTCTGCCAGGACCCTGACATTCCCTGTGTTTTTATGTCAGAGCATGGTGTCTAGATCCTGACCCAGTCCTGTTCCTGGTTCTTGTTTCTTGGGGTCGGGATCTGGACTCATGCTCTGTGTCTTGTCGTTTGTGGAAGCACATGGTCTTTTGTTTGCATTGGCCATGTGCTCTCCGACCCCACCCCCTTGTTTCCTTGTTAATCCTGTTTTCAGTTAATTCCCTTCACCTGCTTTCCTTCATTACCCCTCTTAGTTCCTTCCCTATTTAATGCCCTTGTGTCTGCTGTCTTGTACCGGTCATTGAATGTTTCTTGTGTTTCTGTTGCTTAGTTTAAGTTCAGTTCTTTGATTTGTTCCCCCTTGAGGGAGATTTTGTTTAAATAAAGCCTTGTTTATTTGTAAGCTGTTTGAGTTTGGGTTCTCTCTTTGTTTTGCATGTGATATTGCGGCCTTGTATTGATTACCAGATGTTAAACAGGATCACCATACAGTACAGGTATCCATTTCCCCTCGTCCCAGCTGCACTAGAACAGCTTTGCGGAGCCCCCATTTTCACGAAGTTGGACCTCATTTGGATAACCTCATTTGGATATGTGAAGAAGATCAATGGAAGAAAGCTTTCATAACTCCAAACAGCCATTATAAAAACCTAGTCATGCCCTATGGACTGGTTAATGCCCCCTCCATCTTCCAAGGCTATATGAATGAGGTGTGTTTCGGGAGTACCTGAATTGTTTCCTGATCATTTACATCGATGATATTCTGGTGTACTCCTGGAACGAGGCAGAACATCGCCACCATGTCACCTCCAATGGCTCCGCGAACTTCACCTGTACCTAAAGGCTGAAAAGTGTATGTTCCATCAACCCTCTATCCAGTTCCTGGGGTATTAGATTAGTGCTCAAGGAATTAAGATGGACAAGGGGAAGGTGGAAGCCATTCGTTTCTGGCCAACTTCTAAGCCAGGTGGGCCCTCTTTTTCACTAGATTCAATTTTACCATCTCTTATCGTCCAGGGACCAAGAACATCAAAGCGGATGCCCTTTCCAGACTTCATGCTCCAGAAGAACTTCCAGACAACACTGAACTCATCATTCCTCCATGTCTAATTGTCAGTCCAATCCAATGGTCTCTGGCTGAAGACATTGCAGGGGCCAGTGTGTCTCCGACCCTGCTCTGCTGGGCTGTCCCCCAAACCACATCTACGTTACCCTGGAGCCAAAGAACACCTTTTATCAACACCTCTTTGGGCATGTGTCATCCTGGGACCTACAGAACCCTCTCACTGCTAAAAGACCACTTCTGGTGACCCGGTCACACCTAAGAGTCGACTTTACAACTGTTTGTTTTAGCTTTGTAAACTATACTGCTTGTTGTTGCAGTCACCAAACTTGGTACATATATTGTTCTCATCAAGCCAGACAACTTTTCAAAGTCAACAATTACATTCATTAGCTCTGCCCAAAAGAAAGCGGGTCATTTTGGATTGAATGTGTATCTTGAACAACTATAATTGTGCCACTTACAACTGATTTTAAAATAGTCCTATATTATTTATAATTTAAATGCATGTGCCCACCATGACTTGTCTTCTGAGAAGCACCATGTGGCGACAGTACCATAGTGCTTGAGCCGTCATCGCTGCTTTCAAATATCCCTTAAAACTGTATTACAGTAAAACATTTTTTTTATTAAAAATGAACAAAAATACAGTATTGAGCAAGTACATAACAGATCAGTGTTCAAATTTTCTCCATACTTTACCCTAAATTTAAAGCCCTTGTTCTGTATTTAGTTATTTGTCTGTTGCACATTGTAAAACAGTTATTCTTATAATGAATGTGTGATGCCCATGGATCTCCACAGAAAGTTCTGCAGAGTCTTTAGAGTTGGATAACCATAAAATTTTGCACATACACTGTCCTATGCATGTTCATGTATTTCACTATTTCATGTAATATTTGGCTAATATACCACAACCATGTCTAAGCTTTTGCTTACGCCAAATTTCATGCCATTTCAAGTGCCTCAAATACATCTGAATGTGGTTTTAAAGTTGCCATGTTGACAATATTTAAGATATCACAAATCCTTTTAAAACTTTATATCAGCCATGTCTCTACATTATTCTGAGCAAGTCTGAAGTGACTTGGCTAAATGTAAGTTGACTATTTAAAGTTTGTTTTAAGTGATGCACTCTCTGTTGCCAGTGGTTGGCGCTGAATCGTCTGAATCAACGCTGAATGTCTTGGCATGATGCTCAGCAAGTTTGATGACAATTACATAAAATCCCTAGGAGGAGTATTTAAAAGTTTACAGCATGCACTTTTCAGAAAATCCAAAATGGCTTTCTGTTCGGTGGAACAAAGGGTTGTCAGTGCAAAAGTTGTTTGGGTCGACAAGATCTATACTTACCAAGTTCCCTAACAAACAATAATGCCCTTTGCACTGAAAATGCTCTAGCCCTAATAATCCTAAAGAAAACAATAGGGCCCTTTTCACTTTCAGTGCCTGGGCCCTAATAAAATCTTTTACTTAGCTAGGAGGTATTTGAAATATATAATATAACCCTTATGTATTTGGTTGAGAGAAAACCAAAAATTGCAATGGTTCAGCACACATTAAACATTGATTAAAAAACGTATTTATATAGTCATTGGTCATTTCGAAGCACTGGACCAAAAAAAATGTAAATCTGTGACACCTATCACAAAAGTAATTAATTTTAGAATATATTGTGGCAATGAGTTGACATTTTATATTGTGTAGGAATCAAGTATGGATTGCTTTGTTTCTGGCATGTTGGATTTCAGTGAAAGCATTTATTTTTCTAATGATGATGAGATACTTTGCTAATAGTTCTGTGCTTGTGCTGGACTTTATGGCCCTAAACTGGCAGAACTGGTCTGACATTCTTACCTCATGGCTTTGTTCTTTATCACCCTCAACACCCCTCCCATCCTTACCGTTCAAGACTGACTGCCTAACTGAGCCTAGCTCTCTGAAGATTACCAGAGATTGTGAGGATCTGCATGCATATTGGTGGCTGGATTTGGTCCCATGTGTGAACTGAAAAACAGAATTACTATTTACCTAGAAAGCCTGTACCTATACCTCTGTTGTTAAATCGGCATTAATCCACATTAATGTTCTTGTGTCACTGTGTCATTGTCACTATGTAAGTTTCATATTTTACATTTGTTTGACATTTACGAAAAATGCCATTGTAATCTAATTTTTATCACATACTCATGCCAAACCACCTCTTTACAGTACAAATAGGTTTTCTTTGCACAGCACAAAGCGGAGTTTTAAAAAGTAAATGTTTTTATTAGCCCTAAAAATCTATTAAAATGTTATTCTTTCTCATAATAACATCATACCAAATGTGAAATGCTGCTAAAAACGCTTTGAATAAACAAATTTAACGATGCAAGAATTTTCATTTTGTTTGTTTATAAATAAAACATAGTAATATAAATCTGTGTTTGACTTGTTTTTGGTAGTAAATCTTAATATTTTTACTGATTTTTAGGGCTAATAAAAAATATTTTTTTATTCCGCTTTGTTCTGGGCAAAGACCTATTCATACTGTTCCCATGTGGTTTGGCATTCGGGGGATAGGCGTAAGATGTATTAAACTCGATAATCGAAATAAACGGCAAACTGATTCAACTGTTATTCGTTCGCGAATGTGCACCATTGCTCAAGAGCTGGATTGCGTGCTATACAAATGATGTCATCTTTAAAGCCCAGATCAGGATCCTGACGGTGGGAGGAGTGTAAGCAGTGACTCTCAGCTGCCGCTTAAATTTTAAAACAAGTTCGGGAAGTTCGGGAGAAAGAGAGCGGTGAAGCAGCGTGTTTACCGTTAAAGCCATCGAACTTATTACAAATAAATGAAGAACTCGTTTCTCATGAGAACTACAGCAGAATGCACTGCAGAGCATGTACTGCGAGTAAAGAATGGTAAGGTGAGAGGTTTCTTTTTAATCTCAGCTGCCACTGTCATTTTAATAACAGTTTAAACATTGCAATATGTTGTAAACATATTGTAATATGTTATTGCAATGGATTGTACGTAATATATTTGGACGTTTAAAACAATTGATAGAACGTTTCAGGTGTGTTACGTCATTGAGCAAAGACAGTTCAGTACAGGATGTTGAGGTTTGAGATCATTCAGGACGTGATTATTGTGTCATTGATTTGTCATTCAGGCTTATGCTGCACCTGTGTTGTTTCCTTCACCAGCTTGCTTATGTAAATAATTTGATTCGTTGCTGTCCTTAAAGATGTCAGAGAATGTCAAAATGTGTTTTATATCAGACAGGCTATTTACTATCTAAACATTAGCGTACTGACCCTAATATTCATCCAGTTTTGTCTAAAGAGATTGTCAGGTTCTATTTTACAAATGCAGGTACTGTTGTATTATATCTTACACACTGTAGGAAAATACATTCTTAAAGGAATAGTTTACCAAAACGAAATCTGTCATTAATTTACCCTAATGTTGTTTCACACCCATAAGACCTTCGTTCATCTTTGGATCACAAATGAAGATATTTTTCATGACATCTGTGAGCTTTCTGACATAGACAGCAATACAAATATCACTTTCAAGGTCAAGAAATATGATAAAGACATAATTCAAATAGTCCATGTAACAACAGTGGTTTAACCCTAATTTTATGAAGTACAGAGAATACCCTGTTGAACGTGTCTAAGACTAACACGGAAAAGAAGAAATTGGTAAATAAAGTATTTTTTTTATTCTTGTCACTTTATGAAATTAAGGCTGAACCACTGTAATTAAATGGACTACTTTAACACTGTCTTTACTAACTTGAAAGTGGTATTTGTTTTGCGGTCAGATAGCTCTCAGATTTCATCAGAAATATCTTAATTTGTGTTCCGAAGATTAACGATGGTCTCACAGGTATGGAAAGACATGAGGTGAGTAATTAATGACAGAATTTTAATTTTGGGGAGAGCTATCCCTTTAATATCATAATATGATTGTTTGGTTTTTGTTTTAAGCTTTAATCTTCAAAACAGGATCATTTCATCTGAAAAGCTAAATTAATCTTATTTTGTACTGGAAAATAAGACCTGATAAAGAATAGGATCTTTTGCCGCCGAATCTCATTATCTGCATTCATGCTGATTTCAGAAGTGGTTGATTGCTTTATTGTGTCAGCAAAAATATGAGGAAAGTCACCTATTTTCCAAAAACTGACTTTTTGCCTTATTGGCCCTCACTGCTTCCTCGTGCCTTTTTTCCTTTGTTGCTGCATCTAGATTGAGAGGCTGGAGAGCAGTCTCACCCAGGTTGCACTGTCTGCGTCATATGGGGGTGATGGTTCATTGACTGGGTCAGAGGATGCCAATCTCGATCCCCAGCGCACACGGCGGGCCATTGCACAACTGCAGCAAAAGATCCTAAAACTTACAGAGCAGCTGCGCATCGAGCAGGCATCTCGTGATGAGAATGTGGCCGAGTACCTCAAACAGGCCAGCCATGCCAATGACAAACAGCAAAGCACCCGTATCAAACAGGTATGAATGTTTATCTCTCTGTTACCCTTAAATGAAAATCCTTTCATTATTTACTCACAACTTTCATTATTACCCACGTCATTCCAAACCTGTACGCCTTTTTGCGTCTAAGAAACTTAGATATTTAGAAACGTAGATATAAAAAAAATATTGGTAACCAAACAACAGTGGCACCTTTTTTGACTTCCATTGTATGATCACAGAAGATTACATTTATAAAGGTTTGGAATGACATGAGGGTGAGTTTTAAAGATACAATAAAGCGAAGAAAAATAACATTTTAATAAATTTTATTTTCGGCTAAACTATCCCTTTAAGTTATTTTTCTTTGCTTTATTGTATCTTTGTTAGACATCTCTTTTATCTGGTCTGTATAAGCTTAATTTCCATGTATGCATGTATCTTTAAATTATTTTCTGCTTTTTATGTTCTTCCTTTCCTCACTCTCTGTTCCTCACTCTCTGTTCCTCACTCTCTGTTTTAACCCACGTTCTTAAACTATTCTTTCACTTTCTTGATTTGTTTCTTTCTATGACCAGTTGTTTTCTAACTTAAGCATCACTGCTATTACTCCTCATTCTTGAGGTCTTTCTAAACCCCTTACTGTACCCTAAATAGTAAACTTTGTCACTATTGTCACTAAACTTTGTCACAACTCCTGGATGTGTTTCAGCCCTCTAAGGAGAGACTACAGTATAAACTTTCTAAGTGAGCAAACATATTAATGCAAAAAAATCGACTTTCCCAAAAAAATTATATTAAAGAAGGACTGTAAGACTGTGTAGCACTAAAATCAAAATTACCTCAGAACACATCATACTAAGTCTTTCAATCAGCTTGTTCTTGCCTCTTTGCCAATGCATGTATACGTATAGGTAAAGCATTTGTTTTTTCCCATTATCTTTTCTCTGTGTCATGCTATCTGTTTCTGTCTTTTGAACACCCTCTGTTTCAAACCACTTTCTTTGATATTTTTCTGGTATGTTTTCATGTTTTATCATAATTTCCTCATTTTATTGCTCCTACAATAACTCTGTCTTCAGCTGTTTGAGAAGAAGAACCAGAAGTCGGCAGCCAGCATTTCCCAGCTGCAGCACAAGTTAGAACACTACCATCGCCGCCTGCGAGACGTTGAGCACAGTGGCATTCATAGGCAGCCTAAAGATGTTCTGCGAGACATGCAGCAAGGCCTGCGAGATGTGGGCGCCAGAGTCATAACGGGCCTCAGCGAAGGGGTTGTAGACAGTGTTAAAGGAGGACTGTCAAGCTTTTCTCATGCCACGCACTCTGCCGCTGGTGCTGTGGCATCCAAACCTCGTGAGATCGCCTCATTGATTCGCAACAAATTCGTTAGTGCAGACAACATCAGTATTCTCAAGGATGCAGTGGAGGGCGGTGAGGACAGCATGACCACCAGAGGGCGCTCTCTGGGATCAGCTTGTGGCAACCTGCAGTCAAGTCCAAAGTTTGGAAGTGAAGAGGATTGTTCAAGTGCTACCTCTGGATCAGCGGGTGCCAACAGCATGACAGGGGCTCCAGGAGGCCCACCCAGCTCAAGGGGAAACACATTGGACAGGGGATGCAGTGGCAGTTTGGACATTTTACTGCAGGAGGTGCAAGAGTTAAGTGATGCACAGACACGGCTAGAGGAGACAGTGGAAAACCTGAAGGCCAGTCATCTTAAAGAATGCACGCTAATGATGCAGGCACTGCAGGAGGAGAGGTTTAGGTACATACACACACACACCACGGGTAATTAAAGTATTTACATATTGTATTACTTTGCTTCACGCTGGTTTGTTGTTTTGGTGTCACACTTTCATTCCTATATTTTATCTTTGTAATAGTTTTAATTATCAATAATAATAAGGTAGACACAAACACGTATCATTCAGATAAGCACAAAATGTGATATGAGATGCTCCGTAAAGCACGTCCTGATTTTGCCAAGTGGTTGTTGTCCTGAGCAGGCGTGTAGCCAGTAATGGGCCAGGGCGGCACTGGCCCGCCCACATTACTCCCTGGCCCACCCAGGCAAGTTTGATCAAAATACATTTTTAGTTTATTTTTATTATTCAAATGTATTAAAAAATATATATTCATATAAACCTGATTTATTTATTCATTGCCGAATAAAATCAAGTTTATATGAATATATTTTCTTTAGGCCTAATTGGTTGTTATGGTTGCTAGGGCGACAGGAAGACTCTGAGCGACGGGTTCTGGCGGCATTCAGTGTATTAACATCGCCACAATAATGGCTAAACAAGCTTCTTTAATGTTTTATTTAAAAAAAAAAAAGAGTTGAGGAAGAAGACACGCCACTGCCTTCATCTGCCGAGTCCACCCAGCCCAGTTCTTCAGACTCATTAACTCACAAGAAGGCTAG
>JAZGTI010021028.1:0-10348 GCA_036877585.1 Botia kubotai | reverse complement strand
AGAATAGTAACAGGGTTAAAGATTACAGGGTTGACAGTTTGACCAGTTAATTACCTTGTCCTCAAGGTCATGCAATGACAAGGTGCTTCTTAGAGACTTTAATGCCAATATTTCTATAAATATCCACTTTTCAATCATCAATGTTAATGAAACAAAATGACGGCAACAGGGTTGACATTTTAGGATCTTCCCCATACATTGCTCAAATCCTGATCAAACTCACATTAACAAACTAATCAAGCTCTTCAGGGGATCACTAAAAAAGTTACAGGTGAGTTTGATCAAAGTTGGAGCTAAACTCCAAAATATAAGATAAAGAGATGGACCTCCTCTTGTAAACAGGAAGCAGTTCATCAGTTTGCCTTACAATGTTCCTCATGTAGCACATATGTGACCATCAGCCCCACACTATATATAGTTTGGACATGAAGAACAGAATTTCTGGCTGTTCCTCTATCACATTCATTATGTACATGTTTATTTGGATTATTTGCAATGACAATACTATAGACTCTATTATATAATTCTATTATATATTATAATATTAGAATTCTATAATATACAAAATTAATATACAAACTGGCCAAGCTTCAGTCAACTTTTAAAAATTCTAAAATTGCTGAAATGTTTTTTTTAAATGTCAACTTTATCTCAGTTGTTCCAGCAGGGGAAACAATTGAGCTAATAGAGACATTGTAATTTGTTCTTATGACAATGTTCTTCTAGTGTGGTAACCATAAAAAAGTCAGCCTCTTACATGTGGCTATACCTTCAGACCCATAATGTTAAACACCTAAAGCATTTCTTTATGTTGTGCTTTGGATTCCTCTGCTTCTCTGGGACATGACAGAATCAAGTCCTTTACCCATGTCTGAGCCAAAGATCCCCTGCTGATCTGCTGTATCCCCTTTGTCAACAAACCAAAGCACACTAAGCACTAGACCCCAGGCCAATTTGTCCACTGCAAGCTTTTATTCCATCCCTGTGGATGACGCACATCACGAAATTGTCATGATCAAATAGTTTAATTGCTTAATGGATATGCGGCATTTGTGTTATGTTGCAGCATGTTGTCATGGTAACAGACAGTCTAATCTTGCTGTTTGTCAGGCGCAAAACATGTTTGAAGGGACGTCCTATCAAATAATCTGCCATTAAACAACAATGGAAGTTATAGATGAAAATAACAACATGTTATTTTACATGTTATTAACAACAGATACATAAATCAAGAATATAAACAAACCAAACGGTTAAACTTCATGAGGAAAATGTCCAAGTCTCAGTTACTGTATTCTGGTCCTTACATGTGGCTCTTCTTTCTTCCTCAATGTATGTCTACTTTAACATCCACTAGGTGAAAATAAAACAATAGACTAACTATAAATACATATATCACACCTCTTCTTAGTAAAATGTTTAAAATGTATTGAAATAACTATTGAAATAAAGTGATAACCAAACCAATTTACAGTGCATTCAGGGTTTACATTGGTCAGTATGCGTGTTTCCTGGAAATCAAATGTGTGTGGATCCTTAGTGCAATGTTCTACCAGAGCTTTCAGTCCTGATCTCTACTCAGGACATGCCATGTTCTTGAGAACCTGAGATTATCTTGTATTTATTAAGCAGAGCTGCTGCTGATTTAGTAATGTTCTTGGACTCTTTAGGGTCAACAGCTCAAAGATCCCTGTCTCAAATTAACCCTAAGACTCTTAGTGCCTCCAAAAGCACCCTTGTGACGCCATACTTACATAACGACAGGCCAAAAGACAGCTTTGCCTGTGTGATCCTGCAGGTGGACACAATGTACTTATGTTCTCATGGTGAGGGAAGCACAGGTGACTCTGGTAACATTTGACAGCCATCCAACAGTCATACATCTGTTCTTGTGATCAACTATTTCTGAGAACATTTAATTAAAGCTTCATATAAGCATCAATAGTAACAACCAACTAGTCAGTGAGCCCAAACATGATAATTTGTATACATAACTAAAGTTGACCATGCATTAGGCAGTAAATTAAGATAGTGAGGCAGTAAATACAGATCTGTAAATGTTGCAAGCCAGATTCAAACTCACACTGCCCAGAAGAGCACCAAAGCTCAACATGTCAGGGAAAGAACACGTCTCTGATGTTATATAAAAGTGATCTAAACTTCGATGCATCATCATACAACAGGTAGAATGTAGACTTTTAAAGCAGGCCAATGATTTAGCATAACTTTACCTTAATTGATAATCTATGATTTGTGTTTACAGCCTAACAAAAACGTGCGGCATGATTTTTACATAAAGTTTTATAACACGCTCAGATGGAAGGATATACAAACAATGCTGCAGGAAGGTGCCTTTCATATGACACAAAGATTGATATCTCCCCACACACCTTCTCCACCTCTCAAAACCACAGTGGGCAAATAAAACACAAGCTAAAAATATGAACTTTGACTATAGAAATCGTCAGATGCAGTGTTTGCTTTTGGTGGCCTGATGCGGTCACAGAATGAATAGGTGCAAAACTGTCATCATTTCCCTCTGCTTCCTCAGGAAAGTCAAATGAAATATTTTACTATGGTAACTCCGCAAAAGCATGTAGTGACATAAATAGCAGTGGGTAAATTTCCTCAAAACGTACTGTTGGTTTATAACCAGCATTTAATAAAAATAATTATATAATATAGGATTTTATTTATATATAATATAATATAATATCATATAATATCATATAATATACTCTCTCCTAACTCATGGCCTGTGGGGCTATTCTGAAGCAACAGAATATAAATGTAAACTCATGTTTGTTATGTAAGTGGCACTAAATATCTTATTGTAGGACTAGGTGATCAAATAAAAGCATCAGGTAGATTTCACTGGATTCCTTTGAATAAAAATATCAAGAGCTTAAAGATAAGCTTGAATTCTGCATGGCTATTTATAGTGGGATATCTGTGATAATTGCTATATGAGGATTTTGACAGCCATGTTATAAACGGCGACCTTCTGTCTGTACTGTGACCCCGCTTTGCACCCACAATTAATCTTTAAAACACAGTTAAATACTGTAAATGAAAAAAATAGTTTTTTACTGTAAATACTGTAAAAGAAAAAAAACTATTTTTTGAGGTAAACTATTTTTGTCTAATTTAAATGTACTACCTTGACTACAACTATCAATTAGCTTCTAAAATCAGCATTAATTCTTTGTAAACTATCCTTGCTTCACTCCGACAAAATCCTCCATCTTTCTGTGAGAAAGGCACCAACCGCCATCACCAGACACATTCAACATGTGGCCACTCAATTCTGGGACATACTGTTAGAGTAAATATTTGTTTAGCTTCTATTTTTAGAAACCTGCCTTAGAAGAGGTTTACTCTCACAGTTTGCTATCACGGTCAATTACAGCAAAAGTTACGTGACACTTTACACGGTCAAAACAAACAAGAAATGCTTTTGCATTTGTTATCTCAAATCTAGCAAAGTAAATGTAGAGAAACTCAGGCATAAAATCACTTATCTTCAACGCTGGGCTAATTATCAAAGTTTTATGATGCCTCATTACTGTTCTCAAAAGCCGTCACTGAATGTGTTTACTTTGTGTTATCAGTGGAGTGATGAATTGTGCCCTAGCAGATAAGGTAGCCTCATTAAAAATACATACAATCCTGACATGATAGAGGCCTTCAAATTGAACACCACAAATATTTGCATTCCACTGGGCATCACACTCCACTGAAACCATAAAGAACTTGACTGAAAAGCTTTCAACAGCTAATGAAGCGTTACATAAAGCTGCACACATTTACTTCAGCTATACTGAAGCTATCACTGAGAGAAAGTGAAGAGTTTGGAGTAGCTTAGGTTTTAGAAGTGATCGGCAACCATCATCGTCTATCTACTTATGTGCCACTACTGTCTTGAGACATACAACCGAAAAGAAAACATAAAGGGCAGCACTGGACTTTATGCCTTAATACCAAAGCAAATAAACCACCCAGATTATGTGATTAATAAAATAGCATAGACGCAACAGTAGCTTAAATAACATTTTTTGGCACTAACATTAATATTAATGTATAAAGGAAAGTGTGTATTTTAGTTGCTTTAATTAGTCAACAATATATATCAAGTACAGATATAGTAACATTCTTTCAATTAATTATACTGCATGTATAATAATTACAAAACATGTCTAAACATATAAAATAGTTGTGAAAGGATAGCATGTCTCACTCCAAGACACTAACCTCATTTGCCCTTACACAGATTATTTGCCTCCCTTTACCCACCTTGACATAAATGATGTTATTCTGTTTCACCTGTTCCCCTTTGGGACTTTTCCGATGTTCTCAGTTTCCTTTCTTCTTTATATGTTGTTGTTTCTTCTTTATACGTTTAGCTGCTGCAGTTTCCCTCACAAAGATCTTAAACGGACATTCCCCTCTCTTATTCTACAGTTCCTTCTCCCTCTCTCTCTCTCTGTCTCTCTCTCTAGGGCTTTACTAAACTCTCCCACCAAGTGCAGCTTCTCATTCCACATCCCTATAGACTGTCACATTTTTCCAAACACCCACATGTTTCTTTCTAGACAGACTGTGGGCCAAAATTCGTTTAGAAGTTTTTAGAAGTTTTTTTTAGAAGTTCTGTGAACAGTCCGTCATCTTAAAACTTGTTTCACGTCATGGTGCAACCTACATGCGTACCGCCACAAAGCAGAAAGGAAAGGAAAAAGCGACTTCCTCCAACCTGAGCTGTTTTGTTAAATGTTTGAAGAGTGTCTATCACTGTGTACATTATCTTAATCTCTAGGAACTGGAGTCTTTAATTTTGTCTATTATTTTTTATATTTTCTTGTCGACTTGATTAACCCCTAAAATAGTGAACAAATTAAAGTCTTTTGAGGCTAAAGCAAAAGGTTTGTTTCCTCTTTTTCCAGAAACCTGTGTGACTTTGTGAAACAATAGGTGAGTTGTTTTAACTATAGTGAAATTTGGAAATACTTGCAGAATATTGTTACAAAGATACTGCTTGAATTTTTCCCACACTGCATTGACGTTTTTAATTTGCAGTGCTGACAATACAGAAAATCATAGTGTATGTACTTCCAGTAGTGTATGTACTTCCAGTAGTGTATGTACTGGAATCACACAGGTATCTCTTCTTCTGACCTTATGTTCTCGGATTAATTCAAAGCCAACAGGTCTGAAATCCACTCAGGTCAGCTTTCAGCACGCTGTCAGCTTTCCCAGAGAAAGAAAGAACTGAGTCAAATAAGATACCAGGGCAACCCTGATACTCCTCAGTAATAAATGGAGATGTTCTGATTTTAGTCATTTTAATTGTTGTATCATCATCCACTCCAACAGCAACAGTTGGCTGTCATTCATTAAAACCTCTAGTTTGAATAATCTCTGCTGTGCCTTTTAAATTGAATGCCCTCTTCCTCTTTTCTTCCCCCTCACTGATGACCAGCACATAACAGCACAAAGACCTTTCCTAAGACAGAGAAAAGAAACAAAACTTACCTTAGGTGGTTGTTCTGGTGCTGTGCTGTGTGGTTTTAGATGGCCATAACCCGTGGACCTCTGTAGGCAAGAGGCGTTGAGCAGCCTCGCTGAGGATATGCTGCCGTAGGTGTTTCAGAAACTTTGATGCAACCAGCAGCACCACAGAGAAACTACAGAAGACTCACTGCAAGCAGTCCACCCGCAGCTTAGTTCACAGCACCACACTGCCTCCCACACTGACGTCAAAGCTGCAGGTCACATGATCTCTCTGAGAAGACTATGAGAGCCACCATTGCCCTGGCAACAGGAACTCAGCATTGACTACTGCTGTGCCTTCTTGATTACCTTTTCATTCAATTCAGTTTTGTTTATATTTATTTATTTACATCACAATAATGCATTGTTGCACAGCAGCTGTCCATATGAAAAATTATAAAAGATAAAAAAGGAAAATTAACATATATACAATACATGGTTATACATGGTAATTTTGATATCTTGTTTTCCAATAAGACATATGTTAATAATACTAATTAAGGATACTAAAATTATGATTTTACATGAGAATGGCCCTTTAAAAAAAAGAGTACAATATATTTAAATGAGAGAATTATAATATACATGTAAAATTTGCAATAATGCCAAGCAGATAAGCAAGCAAATAAACTGTAAAAAATGAGTAAAGAAGTGCATCACATGTGATTCTGTTTGCTTCTGGGTGATTAAAGGTATTGGTGTAGTCATTGTTAGATGGCACAAGGACGAGCATCTGGCTGGATCAGATCGGGCATAATTATAGGCCAAAAGGAAGAGTTAAAGTTTTAAGTCATCCAGTTTTTAATATCAACTATGCAATCTGTCAGTTTGGTAAACTGATGTGTTTCTTTTGGCCTCTAAGAAATATACAGCTGAGTATCATCAGCGTAACAGTCTTCATGTCTTTTAATTATAGCTCCCAGAGATAGCATGGTAATAAAGTAACAAGCAAAGGTCCTAGCACTGAGCCCTGTGGCACTTGTACTGAACTTGTGATCTGCATGACACTATTTCAATTTCTGTAATAAGTCAGATACACTACATTTAAAGCTGCTCAACTCCTTTTTTCATTAAGATGCAATTAATTTGTGCATTAAACTAAGAAATTCTAGAGCTTTTCCAAATATGCATGCATTTGATGCATTTGTGGATGCAATATTATTATATTTTTTCTTGTTTTTGAAAAATGTACTTTCTGTTCTGCAAAGACTTGTCAAGATCACATTGCACAGGACAGGGAGAACGAGGACCTAAGCAGACGTCCTCACATTGGTGGCCATGCTTTACTTAAGAAGATTATAGGAAGTCAAAGCCTTCACTCATTAGCCTTAAGGTACAGACACTTTTTTTAAAGCTGCATGCTGAGTCTTCTGCACGGGCACTCAAATCACAGCCAGCACTGACTGCCTTATGATAAGACAGGTGCACATGCAAAACACACGTAATGCAATCTTATGCAGATATCCAGGGTTTGATTTACAACAACAATGTGTGAAACATAATATATCATAATATTTCTTTCGCAATCAGTGATGCATATGGGGTCTTGAGGTATTTACATTAATTTGCACAGATTCTGGTGCAGATACTATAGATAGCCAGAGGAAAATGTTATTGCACAAAGGTTTTACTGCTCAAAGACTTTACTGACTTTTAAATATAAACTTTGTGTTAAATGTTTTTACTAAAATTTCTAAGGGCAAATAAAAATGGAAAAGTAAGAAATACAATAAAAGAAATTTCCCAGGTAACAGTGAATGTGCTCAGATTGTTGGCTAAAAGTTATATGTCATACAACAAGTAAGTTATTCTGAAGTAGTGCATTGTTTTAAAAAAGTTGCAGTGTTAAAACAATGTTGGAATGAAGTTGTCATAACCAAGTAGTAATGTTAAAACAACGTCTAAAAAACTGGACGTTTTGAATGTTCCTAGAACATTACAAATTTCTTTATTGTTTTTATTACTTAATGGACTTAATATTTAATTACTTTATTACTTAATACTTAATGTTTTTACAACCTAAAGTTTGGTTAGTTGGTTGGTTATAATAAAACATAGAAGCACATGCAAAATGCATGCAATGCAGTCTCATGCAGATATGCACAGTTTGCAAACACTGCATGTGAAACATAATATATCCTAATATGTCTTTGCATTCAGCTTTCGGTGTTGAAAAATTTTATACTGATACAAAATGTCCTTTGACTGCAAACTGTCTTATAAAATCCAAGTACAGTGAGAGTGGTTCTCGAGATCTCTTCCGAAAAGACACATTTTTTAGACTGTCTAAATCTTAGAAGCAGGAGACCAACACAGAAGTTTTAATTTGACCCCCATAAATAGCTGCAGAATCAATTGAAATATTAACTAAGGTATTTTGTGTCATTATCCTGATAAGATCCAGACATTTGCTGGATAAAAACTGGTCTTGTCCATCCTGTAATATTCCCTCAGTGTAAAAGCACCAGTTGGTTCTGGGCCAGCAGCACTGTCAGCTTGTCCATGCAGGGCCATAGGCTCTTATCTTTAGATAACATCAGCTTTAGCATAGACAATGAGAGCTCTATGGGAAGGCCGAGCTCTCTCTGATTATCTGTTACCTAAGTGCCCGCTTACACCCCACGGGCATGAGCTGCTATTTCAGTCAGAGGTGAGAAGAAGTTTAGGTTACTGTCTAACTTCAACATGGTGCTTATGATTTTGTGTGTGTGGGGGCTTACTAAACTATATATTGGGGACAAATCTATACCTAAAAGTCAGCAAAACCTGACAAATCTGAGCAAAATCTCCTTTTGGGGACATATAGTATAAAAATATAAAAAATATAGTAAAAGTTTATAACTATAACTTGAAAAGTTTATAACTATAACTATGTCTATAACTAGCTGCATATACAAACAATGGAATGTCTATGGAATGTCCCAATTTAGATGGATAAGTAAATGTGTGTGTGTGTGTGTGTGTGCAGGTTTTCTCACTGTGTTCCAAAGACAAATCTTTGGAGGTTTAATCCTGTGAAGACATTGGGAGACATCAGTTCATACGCAATGTCTTTAGCAATGTCAGCAGAAAGGTGATGGAGACACAGTGGGGATTTCCTCTCCTAGTTTAATATGATGCTTTTGATGAGGCTTGCACACTGAAGTCAGAATATAGTTAGCAGTTAGTAGGTGCTGTTCATCCTATCACCTGGCAGCAGCTCTAAAAACGTGACTATAAACAGTTAACATTGTAAATATCTATTAAAAGCTGTATTGTACAGAATGGAGCAAGAATTCAGTTTGCTATCGCTGTGGCTTAAATAGTAGTGGTAGTTAACCATCACTGTTAAACTTGTAACACTTTATTGGACAGTCCACTAGACATTCTACAAACTGTAAGTAACTTTGCAAGGATTAGTAGCCTGTCTGCTTAATATCTGCTAACACTTTATTTTGATGGTCTCTAGCATTCTACTGACTATAAGTAACTTGAAAATGCTGTCAACTTATTCCACAAACCCTAACCTAACAGCTCATTAATGCTTTAATGAGAGTTAGTTGACATGTAGTTGCAAAGTTACTTATAGTTGGTATAAAGTCTAAAGTGGACTATCAAAATAAGGCGTGACCCTTTATTGGGCCTACTCAAGGTTTTAAGAATTTGAACAAACCCCTATTACTGTTATTTAGACTGGACCTACAATTACGTCTTGAAGAATATAAAATAGATTGAAAGTACACATACATTTACATTGAAGAAAAAAACTGATCATATCTAGGGATCATGTCTATATTCTTTCGATTTGGACGAGTAAGCAACCACAACCCCAAAACAAGTAACCATAACCCCAAAACAACTTGCAAACGCATTGCAATGTGCACTCAGAAGACCTTGGCAACCACATTTGACCTGGCAGCAACCCATACCACCCTATAGCCACAACACCCAACATTTTGCACAGGCAAATGTTGTCAAGAAGGAAAATATTTAAATGTAGTCATTATTTGTGGTTAAAGTGCAGAATCTATAATAGCCCCCACTGGAGGATCTGCTAACTACACCTTCAGGGAGCAATAATCATGAATTAGTGTCATTTTCCTTCACATTGTGATCATTACCATTGTATTTAGTTGATGAGTGTCTATAGGAAAAGACAGCAGCAAGCAGGTCACATGCTTCTTTAGGGTTTACACCAGCTGAACAAATACCATTAAGTTGAACAGGAATACCAACAGATAATTCTCTCTTGTTATGATAAAGTCATAACATTTAATGCAGAACTCTAATGTGCGAATATAAGAATCCCTTAAACAAAAGCAATAAATATGAATATAAAACTAAAAATTGTGAACTAGTTTAAACAGCTGGTACGTTAAAGCAAATTGTTTTGACATTTTATTTTTATATGATAACTCAAGTGTGTGATTTGTTATAGTTTGTAGTTGCCATCTTTGAACACTGATTGAACTTTTGTGCTGGGACATTGCAATCTTGATATATTGAAAAATCACAGAGGGTACATGGCAGGCTGTGTTGAAGATATGAATAGAAAGGGGTTTGTTCTTACCTCTAATGTCAGCTCATTATCTAATGCTCTATAGATAGCACACAGGTAAAGTCTGGCTATTAAGTTACTTTGATCCTCCCTCAAGCAAACAAACAAACACACACACACACTCACACACACACACACAAACACACATGTATGCATACACATATTTCAGCTAAGCTGTTCAAAAAATCAAAACACACATCAGGACTGTAGGTCTGAAACACAAATGGAGTAAAAAACAAAACAAGCAGGGTCCCTCTTTCCAAT
>JAZGTI010021027.1:0-10349 GCA_036877585.1 Botia kubotai | reverse complement strand
TAACAGTATTATCCACAGTGACAGTTAGTTTAGTTCTCTGTGATGAATTTGCAGTTGAGTCTCATTTTCTGATCACACATCTGCTGTTAACAGACGCACACACGCGCCCGCGCGCACACACACACACACACACACACGGTCACTCCCCCTCTCTCTCTCTCTCTCTCTCTCTCTCTCTCTCTCTCTCTCTCTCTCTCTCACCTTCCCCAGCAGGACGGTCATCTTGTGTCTCCAGCGGCCCTTGTTGAGAGACGCCACTTTGATCCAGAGGTTGAGCTGAGAGCTGTACATCCACACGTATGTGCTGTTGATGCGTCCGCCTGCAAACGACAGCGTTAACATACAGCATGTTTGAAATGCAGATAATGAAGGTGCTGGAGCTCTGAGACAGCATGAGGCCCTTCCTCCCTCACACAGCCTCATTCTCAAGTTGTTAGTGGAACATTTAAAAAAACCTTACAGAATTCAAAAAATATACATTATAAAATATGTTCTTATAATCAAACAATAACGTCAATACAACGTTTAAAATAAGATTAAATGTTCCTAGAAATACATTTTTAATGTTTTTAGTTCAAAGAGGAAGAAAGCAGAGGTAAAATAGGAAAGAGAGAGAAAGAGAAAAACTGAAAGAAACTTTGAGGAGGGAGATTCTCACTAACTCTATTAGCTGACAAGCAACAGCTCTGTAAACAAAAGGCGTCAAATCTCTGTCTAATTAAAGAGGACACACCTGCTTTGTCCTCTCATCTAAAGTAAACACAATTAAGCCTGACTTCAGGGCTTTATTAAGCCAGACTTACTGCTCTAAATATCTCCTGACAAAGACAGTGACGTTCATGCAGACTGGAGACCAGACGAATAAACAGTTAAGACAAAAGTCTGTCGCCAGCCGACATTTACCTGTTCTGACTGAACCTGTTAAAAACAAACCTACAGCTGAACTCATGAGCAGGTGTGTGAACTGCTGAACTGAGCTAAGAAGAAAGGATTGTAAATAACAGACTGATCTGTTATTTACTAGTTTATTAACGGTTCATGTTTAACCAAAAGGTTACAGGCTGCACCTTCAAAACTAGCACAACTTGTAAAGTACATGGCATCACACTTGTCAACATTGTAAATGACTTCATCTGCGGGCTTAAAGCCTCTGATCGACTCCCTGCTCATCACCACAACAATAAGCAGCTGTGAACAGGAAACATCATGTTACTCGAACCCTAACATCATTCCAAATGTCAAGTTGTGAAACAGAAAAGTTCTCAGTCACGCCTCTCGTCGGGGGCGGACGGAATGATTTATGGTTTCTCTGACAGTGAGCCCCCCCACACGCCTTCACCTCCCCCCATCACTCAAACCCTCTTCCTGAACTACAGCACAATTCCGTCTCTCATCACATTCCGACATCTCGTCTCAGTGAGTAGGAATGAATAGCGGTATGATGATGTCACAAACAAGGGTATGGAACTTTAAAAAAAATGGAGGGTGTGGCTTGTTTTTTCCAATGGAAATTGATTGGCAGTAGAAAAGTAGGCGTTTCAAAGCTCGCATCAGACTGACTGTTGAAGGGGAGTGGTTAAAGGTTCTGACTCCGCCCAAGCCGTCAGACTGACATCAAAGATCTGCCATTCCAGAGGGCAATCTACATTTTCAGATTTTGATTTAAGATTACGAGGGCACATCAATGAAAAATGTTGTGCACAGATAAATCGTTTATAATAAACACTGCAATATTCCTTTAATAAATGATAATAGTATATTCTGATTTCACTGTGACTTACGATTCAGGGTTGCAGGAGGATCTTTGGATGGTGAAAGCCTATTGGTTAAAAATTCCTGCTCCACATAGTTTGTATATTAAATGTGAATATATTCCCTGAGTAATGTTTATGAAACCTTTATGAAAATGTTTAGCAAACCTGCAGGATGTGGCTGACAGCGAGGGAGACAGTAAAGAGTCTCTGAACCCAGTGCTGCAGGACACCCAACTGCACGTGCATGCAGCTAGAGCAACAACACACACGTTTGTATGTGTGCACGAGAGAGAAAGAGAGTGAGAGAGAGGTAGAGAGAGAAACATCCCAGGCTCGTAGCCAATAGGACGCTGGAGCATGCCAATGAGAATCCTCTTGGCACACTGGTTGGTCACTGGAGCAGATGTTGTTTCCTGTTTTCCTCAAAGCACAAGCAGCTGTTCCAGAGATTGCCTCACGAACGAGGCATTTTTTAAATCCCTAAACACTTCACTGAGAAGACCAAAGTCATGTATCCAACTTTAGTCACATATTAACAGAAGTTTATGAAAAGCTCAGCACAGCAGGAACGTTTATGAAAAGCTCAGCAGGAACACATTTTTAAAATGACATCAGATCAGTTAGAGAACAGCAGTTATTTTTGAGAAAGGAAAGCTCTGCATCATTCTCTTCAGAGGAGATTAAAAAGAGTTTATTCAGCGTTTACACAGTGGTGGTCCTAAGTCTTAAAATGTGCTTAAAATTGAATTCAAAACTAAAACACTTAAACAGACAAAACAGTTTAACTGAAAATTCAACACTTCTGTCAGCATAAATCATACATGTTCAGATGTTCAAGTTCTAGGTTCACTCTTCCTAATGAGTAATTGAACTTTCACAGGAAGTCCCTGCACACAAGCGCGTGCATGTGTGTGCCTGCACACAAGCGTGCGCATGCGCAGCCTCAAAACTCAGTCACTGTGACTGAGAGAAAGTCAAATTCACGAGGCATTGAAGGGTCTCACCTGACACAAGGATGTCGTTGCGGAGGACGCACACTGCATACTCAGACTTAGTGTACTCGGGATGCTTTGCAAGAGATGTCCACTCTCCTGTCACAGGGTCATAACACTCTGTGTACGGCAGATTGAAGCCCCCCACCCTCTCACAGCCCCCCACCACCACGATGACCTCACAGAATCCTGTTGACCTGCAGACAGAATGAAAACATGAGCATTCGGTCCGAATGCAATGACTGGATGAACAGTTTATGGTCCTGCGCCTTCCACAGAAGATATATATATATTTATAAATATATTTTAAGAGCATTTACTTAGTGATTGCTGTCAGGATGTGAAGAAACTAACAACCAGCATAACAAAAAATCTCCCTCCCTGCCTTTAATCTGAAATTAAGAGGTGACTTTAATTCTGTAAATAAGTTCAGTTTGATTAGATCATAAAACCTTAATACGTTCATTATTCAATGTTTATTTGAATATTTGATGCTGTGTTTGAGCAACAAACTGAAACCAAACAGACCCAAACAGTCGACCAACTGACCGACAGACCGACCGACAGACAGACAGACTGACTGACTGACTGAGATGACGCTTGTCACCTGAACAATAAAAAAACTGCTTGATGTCAAAATCAGTGTGTTACACAAACGTGCTGCTACACAAACTCAGTGTGAAACTGTTTACATACGTGCTGTTCTCTGAACTGTCTCTACTAATCTAAATGAAACCCAGTGTGTAAATTACACACATTACACAATTGTAGGTTGTAAGAACATTTCCATTAAGTAACAAAAATGTATAAGAATGTTTAAAACGTCCAGCTGGGAATTTACACTAGTGCAGATAACAACCAGTTGTTTGCACGTATGCACGTGCGTGTATGAAATATGATGTCTAATCAAGAAATATTGACATTTTGACCCCTCCAATGAAGGCAGCAGAGATACTGAGTGCAAAACAGAGATAAAGCCACAGACACAGGCACTGCACTAAACTCAGATCCAGATAGTGTTTGTAGGTACAGATAATGACTCTAAACACAGATCCAGACTCCACATTGAGACGCTGCCTCCAGGAATAGATTACACCTCATCTGGCGTCTGCGAAACTACTAAAAACGTTTTCTTCCTCCATATACAGATGCAGCTCTAGTCAGATAACCCATCTTTAAACAAAGCATATGCTTCCACCAAACACGTCTTGTGATCGAAAACATTTCTTTAAACAAAACCTGTTGTAAGTCTTTACCCATGACCCCTGTGAGAGTATTAAACCAGAGCTTTTTGGTTTTGGCGGTTTACTGAAAATGGTGAATACAGAATTATCAAATGAATGGAAATACACAAATAATACTAAATAACGAAATACATGCTCTGTCGAGACAAGACCATAAAGTTTAATGGTGTACCTCAATCATAAAGAATCAAGGCAGCATCACTCCAGCTAACAGGGAATGTTGTCAGAACGTTGGTTAACGCTTCTTAACGGTCTCCTCTGACCAATCATCATTCAGTACAGAGCCGTACCTGCGAGGTCTGGTGCGTGGTGACATCATCTCATTTCCGAGCACATGGTAACGGCGAGCCTCATGCAGCAGCTGGTAGCATTCAGGAGCATTCTGGATCAGCTGATCACCTTCCACCTGCAACAGAGAAAATGTGTCTTTCATCACCATATTATCACTTTAACTCTTTCACCTTCCTGTGGAGTTAAATTTCACTGCTAATCTAACTCACCTGCCTGGAGTTTTCAACTGAACCCATAGACCTTGATTAGCTGGTTCAGCTGTGATTGATCAGGGCTGTACACAACTCAACTACACACGAAACCAGATCTTCAGAATTAAGTACCTTTACCTTTTAGAAATATGTTAATAAATTTTGGTCGCATTCCTCACAACATTCAAGAAACAGCTAAAAATACTTGACAGGAATATGTTAACTGCAGATCCAGAACCCTTTTTCTCCCTCTGCTTTAACAGCTATGATCTCATACAACTGTTAGAACTTTGTGACTCTGTAACATTTTTCATGTTATTGCCTCCATTATCCAGCAGCAGTTTTTCATCCAGTCTGATTGTAATGTGTCACTCACGGTCTGTATGATGTAGTTCGGGTGCAGGAGAGGCAGTCGGACGTGCTGCAGCAGATCTTTCAGCATGGGCCTGCGGTACTCCACGCTGTGGTACAGCCATCGCATCACAGCCTCAAACACCACTTCCTCCCTTCCTACAGTCAGCTCGTCACTAGCTACATATTCCTCCAGTTCGTCCTTGCGCAGGTCCAGAAACTCTTCATGCTGCGCCACCTCTGGAAAATTCTGCAGGGCGAAACCACGACAACGGCTGGCCAGCTGTTTGAGAGAATGATCGTCTGCAAAGCGCTGGATCCCGAGACAGTTGCACGGGTCCAGCTGCTCCTCCAGGAAGTTTGCGCACGCGTCCCGCAGCATGACGATGTGGAAGAGGCTGGAGGTCTCGAAGAGGAACTGGACATTGTGCGTGGTGATGCAAGCGCGACCGGTGTAAACGTACTGCAGGAGCGTGTCCATGGCATCTGCCTGGATGCCGTTGATCTCCACCAACATCTCACGGCTCTCTCGATGGTCGTTGCAGAACATGGCCTGGAAGTAGCTGCTGCACGCCGACAGCACGGCGCGATGACACGGGAACTCACGTCCCTGAACACTGATGATCACGTCTGTGAAGAGACGACTGTCTCGGAACTCGTTGAAGACCTGAAGAACATTCTCAGCATGAGAAGAACCAGAGAAGTTGTAAATGTCACTCGGGTTCTTGGAGTCTGTCTCGAAGACTTTACACTTGATTGTCTGAGGTTCTGGGACACCACCAGTCTTCTCATAATTCAGAAGGTGACTCAGAATGAGCACCATGACTTTATCAGACAGAAGTTTTACACTGATTAACAGTCACAAGCAATGCCTTCAGGAAAACAATCAGCTCCCATCAACACCTGTAAAGAAACAGCAGTTACAATCAACACACATCATACATCATCAACACACATCATACATCATCAACACACATCATACATCACATACACACATCATACATCACACACACACACATCACATACACACGTCACATACACACACATCACATCATACATCATACACACACATCACATACACACGTCATACACCAGTAAAATTAAGTCCCACTACTGAGAGTTTATTTCAGCTCACCAGGAAGGTGAACTTCCAAAAAAATTACATTTCTGTGAAATTTCAAATAAAGAATAAAAGGACACAAGCGGACAAACACAAGGTTTTATGATACATTTGACTTTAGTCTTGTTAGAACTTCTGGTGTTTAGATATAACTTTATTTATCTGACTTTTCTCATTATTACCTCACTGTTGCCGGCTACTAAAATTGGACTACTCGTGACTAAAAAAAATACTGTGAAAACTAGCCTAGTGAATAGCCTAGACTAGTAAATAGCCATTTTGTTAATAAATTCTTAACTTTACAAGGGTCATGATAAAACTAATTCAATAACATTTCATAAAAAGTGTTTCTGTGGCTCAGTTGGTAGATCATTGTATTAGCAGTGTGAAGGTTGTGGGTTCGATTCCCAAAGAACACACACACACTGATTAAACCTATACTGTCGCTTTGAATAAAAGCGTCCGCCAAACACAAATGTACAATACATTTTAAAACAGTGTTTGGGGCAAAAACTTGCACAATCATCATAGAAACGATTTTCTGAGGTTACTAAAGCACACTTAAACCCATAAGACCTGACATTCCTCAATACAAATAATACAGCACTCATGTAGAGAAACACTGATTGTTAAGATGATGTTAAGGGTGATAGAGAGTTCACACGTTCATGTTTTTAGTCTGGTTTGTTTTACTGTGGGAGCAGAAATACAGGAACATACACGGTTACTCAATACTTCCTCCACAGAAACGGTATGAAAGCAACACATGCACACTGAAATGATGACATCAGAGGAATGAGATCGACTGTGTGTGTCGTTTTATAGTTTTAGAAGAAAAAATGTCTCTGTAGGAGATGTTTATGAGTACAGAGACTATGTTGAAGATATACAAATATACAAAGTCTCAAAACTTTCAACTGCCCCCGTATAGTATATACATAAACATATATATGATATATGCATTAACATATGCATTAACTGTAGAAGTCAAGTACAATCTGAATTGTGAGATTTCACAAAAGAGAAGAGAGGAAAATGAGCCTAAATTCATAAGAACACCTTCAAAGGTTGATCTCGATTATTTGGGTTGATGATTTTTTACCTGATCCCCAACTGTCCCAACTTTCTGAAAAACATCAAAAACAACAGCCAGAATTCCCAAACGTTAAGATGATCAAATAAATCCCTTTGTTTATTGAAAAGAGGTCCATAAGGGTGCAGTTTTCTTCGTTAACGTCCGTCATACAGTCACTCATTGCGCGTTTTGGCACAAAGAGCGCACACAGCTTTGCGTGCCATTCGCCCAGCGCTTCTCTCCCGTCAGCTGTTCGCCAGAGTGTTTATGGGAAATGTAGTTCTATTGACCCGTAATCACAGTCTGTCAAACCAAATAACAACATCATATCCCATAACTCCTAGCGGGAGAGTTTCCATGTGCCTGGCCGTTGTTTGCAAACAAAACCCCCAACAGCTGACAAACTAGAAAAAAATCGATCTCACTCTGAAGTTGTGTAATGTTGTTTTGACGTTTGCAGCACACGTTTAATAGTCTGAGATTTAAACTATACTAAACCCCCTGATACAAATATGAATGTTGTTTACAATAAAGGTGTGTTTTTACAAAAAAAGAGTGAAACGAAAAGTAGCACATTCTTTGCGTTTTTACATCTAAAATATATTTAGCATTTTAAAGATTGTGATGTGGTTTTTATTTTCTCTTTCTGACATAATATAACAAACCACGCGCAGTTCTATTGACAGGTTGGGTTTAAGAGCTAGAAAGCGTGACGTACATCCAGAACCGTAGAATGAAAATATTATATAAACTTTCATTACATTAAAAAACAAAACACAAAGTAGTCATTTGTTGCATGACAGTCACACGTTGCGCTATACACGACAAAACCTCGCCGCAAAAAGCGTCAATGGCGCCATCTGGTGACTGTTCTTTAGCAGTTTGATGATTTAAGGGGAAGTCTATGAAGACCCTGCTGTGCCAGTCTGAGATCTTCCGCAACTAAGAACAAATGCTCTGACTGTGTGCTTCCAGTTTCCGTCGTTTGGCAGACAAATACACAGACAGGTAAAGTCTGTGTATCCTTCCTGGATCACTCTGGGAAGTGATTGCAAGAACAGACGAGCAGCACACTTGTTGATTGTTTCCACAGAGACAAAGAAAACAGCTAAATATCAACTCACAGCTAAATGTCACACAATGCATAAATATTGATGTTTTTCTACAATCAGCATTACGCAGTGCTTACATTATAAATAATGACATTATTAATGGTTATTTCTGGATCAGTTAATTGTTTAACTTAGAGACTTTTAATGACACACAGGTTAAAGATTGATCTCTTTGGAAGACACAGTCATGGAAAAATCCTGAAATGCAAATATTTTTTTTTTATCAAGTAAACAACGTTACGTTTGTAAAAGACTCTGAATCACAACCGTGATTTTGTCTAACTAAACACAAAGTTGCATTTGATATACAATGATTGACTATATCAGTCTGACACAGGAAGAACTCAAATCTGTTGATATAACTTAGTCTGCATGAGCTATTGAAAATGTTAACCAGTTTAACACACCTCAGGGAGTCATTCAAAACATACAGCACGTGTTGCAGTGTGACTTTGCAAACCTAGCCTCACGTCCTCTCCTCTACAGCACGCTGATCTGACCGAGATATCTTCTTCCACACCTGCTGAAGAGTTTTGTATATCTCGCGGTATCGTAGGATGTAGAGGTAAGGCGTGCAAAAGCGTGGCAGCACCATTAGCAAGCACATGTTCACCACGTTAATCCACACCGCCACCTCTCTTAGCATTTCATGTTTCTTCAAAAGAACCAGTTCAACTGCAAAGACCAGCGCCGGAGTGAAATACAACATCAGCAACAGAGTGTGAGCCAACAGCGTCATACGTGCTCTGGAGTAGCGATGACGCCATATCCCTGAAATCTTAGTGACCGTGTAGAGCCGGATGTAACAGTAAATGATGAGTGCCGTGCAGAGACTGAGGGCAATGATGAAGTACATATGAAAGCCAACCGTCCTCACCTGATCCAATGAAAACAGTGCAATCAGCACCAAACACACCGGACGTTCCTGTTTGTTGCTGGTCATCATGATCTCAGACATCACCAGCAGAGAGACGGGGCACACAGAGGCCAGCACCCACAGGATCACTATTATCATCCTGCCTCTAGATGGTGAGAGGATCTTGTTGTAGTGTAGCGGCCAGCGTACCGCCACATATGTGTCGACGACCATCAGCGTGACGGTGAGCACAGAGCAGCTGTACGTCGTTATTGTGCTTAGCATCATGAAATCACAGAGGCTGTGAGACATGAGCTTGCCCAGCGTGTTGCAGGAGACGACCGCGAGGTTGATGGTGAGGAAGAGCATGTCAGCGAAGAGCGTGTTGGCGAGGAGCAGGTAGCGCGTCTCCTGACGGAGTGAAGGGATGCACAGGATGCAGAAGAAGAGCACAGGGTTGACCAGCAGAGTGAGGGAGGTGAGCAGAACGGTGGGGATGAGGAACAGTTCCATGTGTCTGCTCATCATGATGGTGTACCACTCTATAGAGATGTTGACAATGAGAGATTGATTCATGTTTAGGAAGAGGCTGAGAAGAGATCTGAAAACTGCTTCAGCACAAGCCTGTGCGTTCACACTGGTACAGCCCCAATGACCCTGTTTACACAACACAGAGGAAAACACGCATCACTTGACGTACATTAACATGGATTGTGAACTGTAAGAGCTTAATATAATAAACAATAAATACTAATAAATATTATTAGACTAATAAATATAAAAATCTCAGACATTTATCACAAAACACCTTATCTTTACTTAAACTCCACGCAGAATGCCTGACACATGTGTCTCGCTTCCATAAAACAGGAAGAATAAAATACATATATGTCACGTAACAATTGATTCATTGGCAGTTAAAATGACCCACATACCTGTCACACACCTCCTCCATACATGCAGTAACGTCTGCTGTCATCCAGGCCTGCATCTGACTAATGCTCTCTGGCTACTCAGCACTGAGTGTTAAGTGTGCTGACACTGTTATTTCTTCTTCACTTCTATTCATCTCATAACCTGGGAGAAAGCATATAATGGGTGGTTATATAAACATAACAAAAAATGTTGCAGTGTCCACGAGCCTTTAGGCAAATACTGTGGACAGTCACAACAAACATGCTAGTGGTTTGCATACATTGTATTTGCATAAGATATCAGTTATTTGTAAAAATGTTTATTTATTTTGAACAGAAATATAATCAATCATTATCATAGTCATCTTCATCCTCACCTAACTCCTCTTCCTCCTCATCAGGGCTGAACTCCTCCTCCTGCTCTCCTCCCATCAGTGTACAGAACACAT
>JAZGTI010021026.1:0-10349 GCA_036877585.1 Botia kubotai | reverse complement strand
TTTTTCTTCTGCACATGGGTTTTCTACAAACAGCCTCCCAAGTAGATCAGAGGTGGAACAGTGTATCTTCTGACTGAGAGACCCAGGTTCAAGACCCATCTCAGAAGCTTTACCTCACTTCATCCTGACATCTACCCTGGCTAAGACACATTGTAAAAAAAATAATAAAAAGCACTGTAAAATAAATTACAATACACACCTGGCACAAACAGACAGGGACGCCGCTCGCAATTTTGGGCCCTATGACAAAATATGAGGTTGGGCCCCCCTAGTAGTGTTATTACTAATAAAGCAGATCTCTGGGGGCCCCTAAAGGGTGTGGGCCCATAGAACTGTCCTAACTTACCCCCCCCCTTAGCGGCGCCCCTGCAAACAGAACATGAGGGTTTAGATATGGCTATATAACAGCAATGTGAAACTACCTTTGCACTCTCTTTGAATGGTTGTAGGTATCTGTAATTTAAGATGTGAATCTGTTGGGTAACCAACTGTAATGTAATTTCAAATGGTAGTACATTGGATTTAACAGGTTAACACAGCGCTTTCTTTAATATCCCATTGCAGAGAAGCAGCACAGACACAGTGCAGCTTTTGAAAATGAGATGACGCCGCATACATGTACCAGGTTTGATGTCTTGGGGTATGCTATTTAACACAGTAGATTTTAATACAGGATGTGTGACAGTCTCTGCGCTGTATGCATATGAAGCAACATGTTCAGAAAAACACAGACAGATGTCATGTCAGACGAATCTACACAGGTGTCAGCTAGGTGTTTAACAATCGCAACCATGTGCTAACAACATTCCTTCTGAAATAAAGCAATGTATAGCTATCAAGAGAGTGTGAGTTTTTGATGTGTGTCGCTTGGAGAATACAAAGAGCCTCTGTCTCTCAATATCTGTTCAGAAACTCTGTATGTTGTTATAAAAATAACACTTTGCCTTTCGTCTGCCACGCATATTTCTTATTTAATGAGCTAGTTAGCAAGTGTTCGTGAAATGTATCCCATTGTTAGAGTGGGACAATACACAAATGAGATGTTATGGTCAAAATCTCCTGAAATGGAAACAGTTGGAAATAAAGAAGGACTTTGTAACGATTTTTTGCCATTTTACCATCCTGTTTAAAAGTGTATCAGAGTTTATTTATTTTTCATGTTTTTGATTGCTGCATTCCGCAGTGTGTGTTCATCAGCATTTAATGATGGAATGTGTTGTCATATCAACACCAAGTTGTTATACCAATATTTAAGAAACTGTTTTCTGTAAGAACAAGAGCCTGCTGGTTCATAAGTTAATTTAAATGGACAATGTCTTAGATTTAAACAATAAGTTAGTAAAATGACTGGCTTTTTGCTTTTGTTAAAAAGCCACAATAGTAATATGAAAAAACAGAAATGTCCAATAAATTAATTTATTATATTATTAATAATATAAATTGGAATTAACAATCCTTGCTAATAAAGTTTATTATGCTAATTGTAGGCTGTTTACAATTACCACACAACATTATTAATATAGAATGTAGGATCACAGGTGTGTATTATTTACAACACAGTCCAGAGGTTTTCAGACTACTGATTACTGATCAACTAATGTGCAATACAAAGGTACACAAATTATAACCTATTTAACCTCTTTAAAGGTAATCGGGCAAAAAAAACTTGTGAATACTTATATGAAACAACAGCTATAAGTTTTAGAATACATTCAGTTCGCAGCTTTTAACAGATTACATTTCACGGGGCAAATGGGGTGCAAAGTGAGAGAGTAAATCTTTAGAGTTTATACAACTTTCTATAAAAGGTGACACATCAGGGGCAAATCTGTTCTCCCTGATGAGGAAATTTTCATACAGACTCTGTTAATCAGCAGAGTGCCAGTACACTCATCAGTTAATGCTACACAATGAGAGAGCATTAACCAAGAGCTGTCCATCATGCCTCTCCCTGTTCATCCCTCACACAGACAGAACGATCAGTACAGGAGCAGCAGATTACTGTCAGATTTGGATCTGTCCGTATTACTGTCTCATTGTCATCTATCTCTTTCCAGAGAAAGCTGCTCGCTCCTAACATCACTTTCAAAGGACCTCATCTAATATCAGGAATAACACAAGCAGTTGTTTAAAAACACAGCTGGATCGTCAGAAACAAACGTTTAGTTTGCTGGAATTTAATTAAATTGTAATTTAATTCATTTAATTCATTTAATTTATTTAATTTAAATTAAATAGTTAAATTACAGTTAAGATACACTTTTTTGCTGCCTACATTATGAATTACTAGCAAATACACAAAATACATGTTTGATAATTGTTGAATTAGAGCATTTATCTAGCACAAAAACATCTCAATTATGGTGACAGTAAAAATAATCTATGGTTACTTTACAGTAAATTCGGATGATTACACTAGAAATAACCACGTATATAAAACCAAGAAAAACCTTTGACAGTAGCAGCATGTTTTAAACCTTTAGCTTCAAAAAAGAAGTCACAGCAGTTTAATTAAATTTGTGATTCATTTATTCAATCTGTAAATCGTTTGCAAGAGAATGGAGAATGAAAATGAATGGATTCATCAACATTGTAATCAATCTTTCCATATATAAATGAGATGAGAAGAGCATGTTGAATTATCACATGCAATAAAGTTTTGAAGTTGCATGTTATTGAAAAGTTTATTTTGAAAACATTATTTTGAAAACAACTAAACCACTCACACTACTGAAAAATGTAGTTAGCTTCGTAGCATCACCACTGTTAGTATCCAACAAGGATTCCCCTCAGGAAATGTATTAAGAGACATTAAATATTAAAGGTATTGTGAACAGGCTATATCTGTAGCAGCTGTAGCTAATGGTGTTGTTTTATGTTGAATCAGAAATCCCAAGGGGAGTAATTTACCTTTGTTACAGGGACAAGGGGGAAATATGTTTGGTATTAGAGCAAAAATAATGTCATTATGAGGATATAAATAGATAAAGAACTTTACATTACATGCAAAGTTCCTGTAAGTGCTTTATTTCTCTGGCAGACTAATGAGGAATTTACTGTATGGAAAAAATGGAACTCTTCTTCCTTCCAAAATAAGTACTATTAAAGACTAACCAAGCAAATATTCATCCAGGAGTTCTGACTTGCATGTATTTACATGTAATCTCTCCCACACTGATTTACAGTTGGGCAGTTGTGGCCTACTGCTTACAGAGTCTGGCTTGTTACCAGAAGATTGCCGGTTTGGTTCCAATGCCAGCAGGTAACAACTGAACAAGTTGTACTTGAGCAAGGCATCTTACCCCTGAGTGCTCCCTGAATGCTGCCCACTGCTCCGGGTGTGTTTACAACTCACAACTTCAATGTGTGTGCACTTACATGGTGGGTTAAATGCAGAGAACAAATTCTAAATATGGGTCACCATACTTGACCAGCATGTAACTTCACGTTCATGTATTTATCTCCGGTTTTGAAAGAGGTCAGAAAAGTTCTCAAAAGGAGGTGGAGTAACCCATCCAAAGGCCCACTGAGATTGATGTCTGCATCCGAACTGTGCTGATTCACTCCCCAGGCTCCAAGAAAGGCCATGATGGGGGCTGATTACTCAGGGACGCCTCTCCTCACAGTGCCGAACCACTCAGACCCAGTGGGACGTCCATTTGTGCGCCACTTCAAAAAGTCGCACCCTCGTACTTGCTGTCGGTCTTGTTTCCTCATAATTGCCGTGCTGACAAACAGACAGAAGAGAGACAGGATGAGATAAAAATAAATAAAATGAGAGGATTAGCTGGGTGTCCTTCATTCTGCCGGTTTACTGTTTACATAGCTTAGCTTGCAGTAGATACACCTGTACTGCTAAGGGAGATATTCCAGTGACAACTGTGAATATTTATGGTAAGTAAAGCATAGTAAGTAGGAATTGAAAGTGATGATTTTTCATATAATGTACAGTTATATCTAAATGATTCATGACACATTTCTCTGTATATAAATAAATCAACAGATCTGTAGACATTTAAAATTGCTGTAAAGTTCATTTTTTAGAACACCTTTTGTACATACTTGCTACCTAAAAGAAATCACGGGTCACTTGAGAAATCTCACTTGTTGCCGTCAAACAGCCCCACAACATTTTTAGCCAATCAGAAACGCACTCTGTTTGTGAATCAATTTGCTTAGGTTGGTTTAAAAGCATCTCAAAATACATGACCTTTAACAGAATAGTTTGCAGATTATGTTGAAAAATCATATAAATAAGGAACCATGCATATGCTGGTATATAGCATGTGTGTATAGCATGTATACCATTTAAATAAAAAGGAAAGAATAAAAAAGTAACAATGCATTTTAACAACATATTGTTAATAGTAAATAATAACAGTTTTCCTGTTTGAGTGCACTATTCCCTTTACAGCAGAGACATCACAAAATTTGTGCCGTCTCGTTGACAGAGGACGCATGCCCTGGACTTCAGGTGGGGTGATAGATATCTGGTCACACCGTGTCAACATCACTCCATCACACAGCGACACTCAAACTCTCTCATCCATTACAGGGAAGGAAATTAGCTCTTCACACTAAAATCCACTGTATTCCAGCGGATTAGCACAACGCAGAAGGAGCACAGAGGCAGCATTAGCACCTGATTCTAACTGGATCAGTTTCATATCTCTTTTCACGCATGAGAAGCTTTGGCTCACTCATAACCTCCATCTCATGAGATGGTCTTCTACTTTACCATCTGAGCAAATGGATTTGTCTTTCCACACAAGGACAGAACTGTAAACGAGATAAACCAGAAAGAGTGTTTGCGTGGAAAACCCAGTGTGTTCTTCACAGAACTTCACAGAATTCCTGTCAGAATTTAATCTTTAAAGATGGATGCATGCAATGTTGTTTTCAGAGTTTCATAAAATATATTACATGGGGTTTGTTTTTATTACCTTTGGTGTTTACAGTGAAGCTGACAAACTGCCACCTGTGACAACCTCACCTGTAGGTGCAGTGATTCTCACACAGATAAGGCCCCTCACAGGCAAGGTCACGAAGGCACAGAAAAACGTGCACACGTTTGTTCGCAGGAGATAACAGACAGTTTTATACATGTGCTCTGTGTGTGTTTGGGTAGAGTGTAATATTTTTAATTTACTAGGCTATAAAGATATGTGTGACCTCTGCACAGGTCATGTTTAGTCAGTACTGGTAGCTACAGGCACATCGATTAACTGGCAAAAGAAACAAATGACTTTCCACATACAGCAATTACTGCCAACGACATCCGAAAGAGACTCCAAGATATGCGTTTCTCAAATAAAATAATGAAAACACCAGGGATTCCAGAGGGCCTCAAGTTTACAGTTGACAAAAGACTTGTCACATGATTTAAAACCAATAAAAGATTCATTCATGAATCGGACCAAACAGGCTCTCGATTCAGTGAGCCAATCATCAAGCAGGTATCGCTTAAGACTTACATTTTGATCCTGGCTTAAACATACCTAAACAACACACACAGGCCCACTTTCACAGACAGGGCTTATATTACGCCGGGAGGAGGCCTTAATGTGTACTAGTTACATTAGGACATTTATAGCTGGTTAGTCCTTACCTTAAACTGTGACTCCCTAGTCTAGCATGTGAAACATTATCTTGACTTAGAGGAAGACAAAAACAATTGATTTATCACTTTTATGTTTTTACTAAAAGGAGCTACTACAGGCAATTTGACAAGCCCAAGCAATTTAATGAACGGCCATTGGCCATATCTTGACTATTCATCCAACTCATCTTCAACATGAACAGAGCTAGACAAAGGCCAAGCAAAACATAAGGGTTTAAATACACAAGACAATCAAGAGGCACAAAGAACACCTGGAGACAGAGAAAGACTACAGAGACCAGAGACATGAACTACAAAACATGACTTCAAAATAAAAGACATGGCACTTAGACAAAACATAGACATGTTACACCTTGTGTGTCCACTGAAGAAAGTCAATTCATTCATATGGGTTTGGAAAAACACAAAGGAGGGAAAATGATGATAGTATTCAATTTTGGGTGAGTCTTGGGAAATATGGTTAGCCTAATAACAGTTTACCTACTCTCACATTTAACGTGATTTTGACCATCTGTGTCAACACGTACTGATACCCAGCACGCATGTGATGTGTTACATGTGAAGAGTAAAGTTTGGTTCTGTACACAATGGATGAAACAAAGATGTATTTAGCTCCTCCTCCTGTGAAGCTGCTAAAATATTGCCATCATACAACGACTCATTAGTGAATGTTTAAATATGAAGAAAAATAAAACATAATAGGTAAAAGAACAGGCCATAACAGAGCAGTCAAGAGTCTTTAACATTTATTCCAACACAGCCAAGGTCAAAGACTGAAAAGATCTCCCTGGACCATTTTATTTAAAACATCAATAGGTAATGTCTCCATTTCACTTGTAACAGAGATTTAATGACCAGAGAGAATGTGAAATAATATGATAATATGATAATAATAATATAAAATGACTATAGGGTCATTGTAAGAAACTGGTGCCTTTTCCCGTTTCATAAGGTAATTTTAAAAATAATAATAATTTAAAAATAAAGTTTTGTAAAGTTTTAGGCATTAAAATCAGACAATTAACATGTTTAGGTCCTAATAACTGCATTGTGGCATTTTTACCTACATAAATACAATTTAAAGTACACTGGTAAATAACTATAGTTTCAGAACAGGGTTGACAACAACAGGGTTGATAATTTGTCAGTAACTGGGCTGACAATTTGTACTGCTTAATTTGACATCACAACCCTTGTGAAACTGCAGTGAAACTACAGTGAAAGTGAATTTACAATTTTGATGTTCATATTTTACATATCCACTATTAAATCAATAGTTTACTATACAAAATCATTGTTGACATTTTAAAATAATCTCCTAAAACATGATAAAGTGCAACAACACAGAAGACATTAACTTATATTTGAAGATGTATTATTTTAAAAAGATGACAGTGTAATCTTCTGTTAATTGTTAAAAGCATTCACAACACATACAGTATGAATATAAGGCAAAAAGCGCATAACGCACTGCTTCTGTAAAACAACAAAAGTTAAATGTTAATGCAATGCGTTGTAAACATCAAACTTTGCGATGTTTGACATGCCGCATAGGCTTAGATGCTCTTTAATCCACCCAAGCCAAACCAGGATTGAACTAGGAAAATCAAATAAACAGATGGAAATCTCCTGAAATGAGAGTATAGCCGCTTCTTCTGAGTACTAAATTCCATCAGCAGCTTTACTTTGCCAGTGTTAAGCAGGACAACAAGCTGTTCTTTTATGTTAGCAACATGTAATCCTTTGAAACGTATAATCTGTGCAAAAAATGCCATAAAACTGATTAAGGTTTCATTTTGGTGAATGATTGTTGCTCTTAATTAATTGTGTTTAACGGCCCAATGAGGAATTAGTTTGATTTGTTTGTTATCCGGACGTCTTCTTCCACAAAGCACAAGGGATCATCTGCAGGGATGTGTATGTAAATGTGTGTGCGCTTGTCAGAGGCGTGTATCTGTTTGTGCGTGCGAGTGTGAGTTTGTTTGTGCGAGTGGGTGTTTACATGACTGCTGTTGTTTTTGCCCTTCTATGTGTAAATGCCAGTCAATCCCAGCTGAGCAGGCATTAGTCTGTATTGAGCATGTGCCACAGTGGGACCAGATGCCACATAACATGTCTGTTTAGAGGTGTACTGTACAGGTGGTTCTCTCGGCAACCTCGGCCAGGGAATTCGGCTAATTAAGCAACGACAACAGCATATAAACACGAGCATCCCTAGGAGACCTGCCAGACAACAGGAGACTTTTCAATGCAGCCCAAAGCATAAAATAGCTCCCAGAATTCCATTTCCTGTTTTATGTTATTTTCAGGGTCCGGGAACTCCACTACAGAATGAAATGTCTGGCATGTCACGTTTCTGGAATGTTTTGAATGGTTGGATGTACTGTGGTGATGATAGTGTATTTAAAGCAGCGTCAAAAAATATACAGTGGCAAAAGTCGGAGATGCACATTGTAAATCTACTGATAATATAGGCCTCATATGTAATGAAAAAATGTCAAACAGAAGCGTTTTCCCTGATGTATCTTACTTTTGGACCACCTAAATGAAAAAAAAAAAAAAAAAATATAGAAAACATAAAACCACATCAGTCATCACAAGAAACACTGTAGAGTATATTTACAGATGGTTCAGCATGAACCATGAATCCATTATTGGTTCAGCATGAACCATGAATCCATTATTGTAATGACATGTGCCACATGACATCATCAAATCATGTGTAATATGCCAGCAGGACAGAACGTAATCACACCTCAAACGGCCATCCCACAGTGTACAGAACAACTGACTCACAAATGTGATCATTCATAACATTTATTACACGACTCACTGCCTTGAGGTGTTCTTCTGTTTGTGTCACACAGACACGGCTGTATTCTTCTGTCCTGAGAGGGCGTGAAGGTGATTTGGTAAGGTGGTCTCACCCCATTCCATCTCACCCCTCCCTGCTGCTCTTTGCCCTCTCCTCACCTGTGTCGAGGGTGTTCACCTGCCTGTGAAATGAAAATCATCTATTCTTCAGAACTGTGCAGAAAGCCATATAATATGCCAGTGTTTTAGTGAAGCTGGTTGTTGGTTAAAGTGTTTTTTTTTTCTTTTTTGTGAGCTGTATTGGATTAAATACAATAATGTTTTTCCTCCACAATACAGCCGTTGCTTGAAAGTTTTGTAATATACAGGTGAATAAACAGAGACTTGACAGAGGAAAAAGAGAGTGTGAAGAAGAGAGAAAATGTTTTGTGAGCCAAATGTGTTATTTAAAATGACTGAATCTTTTGCCTACATTAGAATTCACGTACATTAATACTATCATGCTCAATCTGATGAGCTACACAAACTGTTGCTTAGAAGGTGTCAAATCATAAGAAATGCAATTTTTATTTGATCACTTTTAATATAAAACTACAGTAAACTGCAAAAAGTTGTTCTGCACTTCTAAATGTGCTGATCACACTGAATACTACAGTCCACACACACACACATATATTTATATATATATATATAAGGTAATCAATAGCACAGGAATTGAAGGATCAGAAACACTAAGGTAATACAGAGAAAACTATTATTTTTCGACATCAGAAGGACTAACAATGTTAAAGTCAGGCAGACCTTGTGCTAACAAGATACTTTATCATTTCAGAATGATCTGAATCTGTAACAATATGAAACAATAGAAATTGTTATCAAAGAATGTGGAAATAAACTAGGTTGACCCTGACAGCAAACCTGTGACCCTTGTCTTACTCAACATTATGTCAACATTATGTTGTTTGTTTCACATGCAAAGGGGGATTTCCTAAAGGCACATACAAACAGAATTGTATGGGTCAGAAATAGGGTGAAGATATGAAGACTGTGAAAAGACAATTTTTAATAAGTGGATCACTGGGCAGAAAATAATAAAAAATGTATGACATGATCTGCTTAGGGGTCAGATAGATGATGCTTTCACACAGTTTAACTTTTTACAGTGTCACTGTACTATGATGGATACCAAGGTACCATCACAGTCACTTTTTGTAAGGACAAGAGCAAGTCAAACCGATTTGGGCTGAGGTGAGGTTAAGTATTCCTCCACTCCAGAACCGGTGGACTTGATTAGGACTGCAGGACTGGATTAGAATGCTAGGTCAGGGCAGGAGGGCATCACAGCACATAGGATATTCGGGCAGACAAACTGGTGGGATTTGGGTGGCACGTACCCAGCTGTGCCCGTGGTAGGAGACGATAAAATGGGCAAATGTGCAGGCAGCCAGCTGACCACATGGTTGAGTGCTGAGCTTAGTAGGATTACAGACAGGGAAAATGTTCAGAGCTTACAGGGCAGAAGAGATGCTGCTCGTCTGACATGCGGCAAGAATTACTCTCAGATTAGAGGTACAGCATACAGCCAAAGCAAAGCTTTATGGAAATACAGCCAAAAGAATGGTTCATGGGAAAAAGAAAGCAAAAAAAGAGGATTAGTGAAGGAATCCTTTTACTCAAGATTTCGTAGGCAACTTTAATTTTGTTTTCACATTCGAAGTGAATTAAAGACTTTGGAATTTGTAAGTTCACTCACGGCAATGTACTAAAACGTCTCAAAGATAGCCAGACTTTTGAACAAGTGACAACTGCTGTTTAGGGTGACGTGAAAAATTGAAGGTGAAACGCTAATTTCGCGCTTCTTAGAGCTCAAGTGCGACCTTCGTGAAAATAGCACTGCGTCAGTGCTCGAAACCCC
>JAZGTI010021025.1:0-10350 GCA_036877585.1 Botia kubotai | reverse complement strand
CTTATTTTGACTAGATGTTAGCTTTGAGAAAGTTGTAAGCAAAGCTAGAGTTTATCAAAGAGTAAACCAACAATGCCTCATAATTTGTCTTTTTGGATGATGCAGAATTCGCACACACAAGGTTAGCTTGCTCTGCTGACCCTAGCTATTATTTGGCACAAAGTCATACAGCATATTGGATACACTCTCCCACTGTGCCGAAGTGTTAAAACCCAACACACGTGGGCGTTCTTTAAATCAGCCTCCAAACAATTACAGTCTTTCAGTCTCTCTTTCTCTCCTTGACCGCGGCGTGCACCAAAAACATTTACAATCTGATGTTCCGTTTATGGTTTGATTGTCAACAATAAACGTGCAGAATTTGCGCCAGAATCACAAATGGAAGCAAAAAAATTGTGGGTGTTTGCGTCAGCCAATCAAACGCCGCTTTACAAGGTGGCCAAGTTAAAAACTATGGTTTGTGCTTTGAAGCCACACTTTCTGTTGTGCATTTAAAGCTGCCGGCTGAAAGAGAGACTCGGAGACAGCGGCTATAATTTTGGCCTTGGGGAATTTACAGCATGTATTTTTGGAAGAGAAACATAGCCTGAAACATCGGTTTTTACTTTGATCATCTCTAAAGTAGAACAGTAAGTAATGTCACATCTGGCTCTGGTTTTTAAACTAGGTGTTGTGCAAAACACGGCGCCACAATGTGAGAACAGAATGAGGCTTGACATCAGTAAATATTGGCGTCAATACCAAACACACTGTCTGTGTGTCCTATAATAATCTGGTTTTTAGATATAGCTTCAGTCCATCTGTAAATGAAAGCCTGGGATTGTTTTCACCCCTTTAAATGTCCCCATGTGAAAATCATCTGATCGCTTGGAAAAGTAATCGCGCACCTTCTCTCAACATACTTTGTGATTCATATATCAGTTTATGGTTATGACGCAAACAAAGCGGGCGAGTTACGCATGTTGATTAATATCTGGTGTCGGGGTGTTTAGATCACTTTGCAAGCATCACTTGTTGGAAGTTTTGACTCAACAAGCCATTGCTGCATTGAGCATCAAGCCATAGAGAGACAGGAACAACAGACAACTTCACTGCACTCATGTGAAACATTAGTCTCATATTCTGTCTCTCTTAAGCTCATCATGTGAGGTAGACGGTATGTAACCCAATTCATACTCTTCTCACTCGCTCTGGTTAATCCCAAATTAGAGGAGGGATTAGAACAGCCACACTCTCTCTCTAGAAAATGGCTCACTAAGGGAAAGGTTGTTTTTGTTGTTTTGTTCGTGAGTTAATGAGTTTTTCTCTTCTTTGACGCCCTGTTTCACTAATTCCTCTCTTTCTCCATCTCTCTCTTGCTGCAGGACACAAAGTTATGGATCATCATGGAGTATTTAGGTGGTGGATCTGCTTTGGATCTGGTACGATGCAGAATGTGTTTCAGACATTAAATATATAAACAACACAAGAAATACTTTGTGGGAATTTAACACTATTTTAAACAGAATTCTGCTTATTTTGTTTAGAAATAATTTGTATGCAAAGAAGACTGGAAAACATTTTTAAAACTTAAAAGTGCACTATGTAGTTATCACATCACAGAACCTTTAAAATCGTAGTACTCTACTGCTGTATGTCTCTTCGTTGTGACATCATTGGTGACATCATTGGTTCAGGCTTATGTTTGATGCTTGTCCTTCAGCTGGAGCCCGGTGCTCTGGATGAAACGCAGATCGCCACCATTCTGAGAGAGATCTTAAAAGGTTTGGAGTATCTCCACTCCGAGAAGAAGATTCACAGAGACATTAAAGGTGCGAACATTAAAATAAAGCTCCTCTCAGCCTCATAAACCATTTAATACATCTTCATTTTATGCACTAGACAGACGCTTTCATCAAAGGCAACTTACAGTCCAGTTGGTGTATATATTAGTCTCAGTCTATGCGTCTCCTAGGTTTCAAAGCCATGACCTTGGCTTTATTAATGACACGCTGTACCAGTTGAAATATAGGAATACCTGCATATTGTGTGTATCGTAGATAAAATAGCTAGAGCTGACAAGCTGCATGCTAGATTAGCACTTCCATAGAACATCTTGTCACTGAATTCACCAATGCTGGCAGGATTTGAAGACGTTGAGAACAAGAGTCTCATTTGAGGCAATTAGTAGCAAGCATACACAAAAAATTTTACTATAAATTAATTTGTACTAATTATTTTTGGATGAACGTTATGACCACAAAGTCTACGTGCATTTTCATGTAATTTCTTCAGTGTTGCCTATGCAACACTTTCTGAAGACTGTTATATAATTATTAAATAAGTTCTCGCTTGACAAAACGCTCTTGAGGTGCTATGGGTGTGTTTTATAATATTACAGTTTCGTATGTTGTGTTATAGCAGTGTGTTTGGCTTCCTGTTAAATGACAGCAGGTACTCGGAAATGTTGTCTCACTGTTTGTTTGTGCTCTCATTTCCTTCTCTTCCTCGTTTGTTTTTTAGCCGCAAACGTATTGTTATCGGAGCAAGGCGAGGTGAAGCTGGCAGATTTCGGAGTGGCCGGCCAGCTCACGGACACACAGATCAAACGAAACACATTTGTGGGCACACCCTTCTGGATGGCACCTGAGGTCATCAAGCAGTCCGCCTACGACTCAAAGGTGGGCGTCGCTGTAGACAGATCAAGCCTAAACTACAAGATCTTAAATCTCCAGGATCTCCATTGTTTTAGATGATTAGCTCTGTTATTAGCGCTGTTAATTATGTGTTGTTAGTTTATTCTTATTCATTTAGTTGTCGAAGGCTTTGTGGGTGGAAAACTTTGTATTTAATCACATTTTATTACTTATTTTTCTGGCAGGCTGATATTTGGTCTTTGGGCATCACAGCTATTGAACTGGCTAAAGGAGAGCCTCCCCACTCTGATCTGCACCCTATGAAGGTGCTGTTTCTCATTCCAAAGAACAACCCCCCTACACTGGAGGGCAACTACTGCAAACCTCTGAAGGAGTTTATTGAGGCCTGTTTAAACAAGGAGCCCAGTTTTGTGAGTATGCTCATAGGGAGAATACATACAGAGTTTCTCCTGTATGACGAAAAATGACTGAGGTGCCGTTGAGCAAGGCACCTTTCCCCCAGTTGCTCCCTGATAGTTGCCTAGTCTCTGTTTAATTCTCTGTTCATTGTCAAAAGACTCATTTCGCTCATTTGTCTTCCTGTCTCTTACTGTTTACCTCTCAGAGACCGACAGCCAAAGAGTTGCTGAAACACAAGCTGATCGTGCGTCATGCAAAGAAAACTTCATATCTGACGGAGCTCATCGACAGATACAAGCGCTGGAAGACAGAACAGTCCCGGGCGGAGTCCAGCTCGGACGAGTCTGACTCGTATGCTACTTTCTATAGTACACTTAACTCTGGGTTAACCGCTTTGGCAGGACTGGGCTAGGGCAACTTTTGGCCCAGAGTTTATTTTGCTATTACAGTGCCTGTTGTATGCCGTTGCATGGCAAAAGACAGCCAATCATAACTTAAACAATGCTTACCTCATTAAAACCTGATGTGTTTTATCGTAGTCACAGAAACGTGTTAACCCATAGTTAAACATGGTCCAGAGTTAATAATTTTATGTTAAAATAAGGCACTTAAGTGTGGTTTATCCATAGACTATCCTATTAACTAACAAGATTATCCTGTTAACTAACAATTATTACATTTTGCTCCTCATGGCTGTTTCTTGGTTTTTAAACATTTTAAAATCTTGTGCTTATCCTGTTTCAAGTTCCCATTTGTCTTTGGTTTAGAGAACCAGACGGTCAGGCATCTGGTGGGAATGACTTCAGCAACGACGACTGGATCTTCACCATTCGAGAGAAAGACCCCAAAAAACTGCAGAATGGAGCCAGTCCAACGGGGGAGGAGGTGAGTGACAGCTCAAAGCCACACTCGATTATTCTGTTGTGTTAATGGTTCTTTGTCTCAGTGTGTGATGTTTTCTGTTAACTCAGGAGCCGACAAAGAGGCCCCTGTCCCAGAGTCTGTCCACTGTCATCACTCCAGTCTTAACTGAGGTAAGAAACATCTGATGAGTTTTTCAGCAGATGATGCTGCCCTTGTTCACGCGATATTAATAAATAAACCGGGTGGTTCAATCACAGTTGCGATGCGAGACACATTACCTCTACACCTGACAGGATTTGTTGGCCCATAAGGAAGGGTCAATTTGCCAGTAATTATTGCACTTTTTCTCCAATATATATACTAATACGTGTGGGTTTTTTTGTGCGCTTCACATGTTCAACTATCACATGTTCAATCATGTGAAATGTGTTTTTGCGCCTTTAAAAATGTTGATTAGCGTTTACACTTGCAAACGCTCAACTGCACTGTGGTCACATGGATTTTCAATTACTCTTAAATGCAGTTTGTGAAGTGATCAAACCACAAAATGTAGACCACCCTGTCTACACCTGTATTTAATGTTGTCCACTTAATGCCGGGTGTACACTGGGTCTCACAGTTGGGTAAATGCGAAAGATAGCCATCCATTTGTTTTCAAGGGCCCCTTCATATGTGCACTTACACGAGATATCAACATGAGGGTTAAAGGTGCCTTTGAATGCTTTAAAAGCATCTTAAAAGCATCTTCTGAAGGTAACCGTCACTCCCTTAGGCCTGTTACTAATCATTGTGAAGCACTGAGGTGTTTGAGGTGGAGAGCGGAAAATAAGACCGGAACAAATGACTGAACATGAATGACTGTTTTCCCTCCTTTTCTTCCATTTCCTGTCATGATTTTATGACTGTAGTCTGCACGTCACTCTTTTCACTGTTTGATGCATTTATTCAATTCAAATGTATTTATGAAGTGCTTTTTATGAAAAAGCATCTTTATGTATAATGAAAAATAAACAGTTTTCATTAGTTATACTCGGGTAACTCTGGCAGTCTTTCTCTTATAATAATTGTACTCTGGATGAAGGCTTTTGGTAAATGAATTCTGTGTGTCCTGTCAGCTGAAGGGAGGTGCAGGGGAGGCGGCTGTAAAACCTGAAGTCCTGGAGCAGTTTGGGGAGGCCATTTTCCTCGCTGAGGAGGCCTATCCTGGAATCACAGACGCCATGGTCACTCAACTCATTCAGAGGCTACAACGGTGAGAACTGTGTGGTACTTCAGTAGTGTCATCGCTTTGGTTACAGAATGACACAGACGCAGAGCTATGAAACCACATACAGTGTAGTTTCCATGTGGAAGTGTATTGTGACATTTACTGTCCACGTTCGTTTATGGAAAAGAGACGCCTGTATGTTCTGCTTAATAAATCCCCCTGTGCACAACAAAAACCTTCGGCTGCTGAGTCTGTGACGTGGGGGTGTGTTAACGATGACAGAATTTCTATTTTTGGGTGTACTGTTTCTTTAATAGCAGTGTTGTGGCTCACCTTGCCCCATATTTATGTCTTACGACACATGAGCAGCCAGTCAGAATAAATCTGATTAAGCCTTTATTATTTAATTAACATGCAGATGAAAAGATTAATTAGACATGAATTATTACTATTATATTACTATATTATATTACTATTAAACCTCCACATAAACAGACCTGCTGCATCATAATCTTTGTTTATGAGTCACTTGAAGTCAATCATATTTAATATCCAAGGTTATTTTAGTGTTTTTAAAATGTCACAAGGTGGCTTTTAGGTGGCAGAATTTAATTGCACGAATATATCAACTGCTTAAGCTTTCTTTGTGCACGGATTCCTCAGCTTTATCTTTCTCATATGCAGGTTCTCAAGGACAAGAACATCATCCTCCTCGCACCAGTGATTGTTCCATTGGCCTGTCCATCTCTCTTTAGTCCCGCCCCCCGGCATCAGCTCAGCGAATCCTGACACCAGCAGACTCTGTGACGTCTACCCTGGAGGACCAACTGTCCTTCAATAGCTTATCAAGAGAACTTACAAACTCCTCAAGCTTCCCCTAGTTTCACTTTTCTGTGAGTGAGTGAGTGAGTGAGTGAGTGAGTGAGTGAGTGAGTGAGTGAGTGAGTGAGTGAGTGAGCGAGCGAGTGAGTGAGTACGTGTCATAGTATGTTTGTAATGGAGACTGCTTAAGCAATGGTGTAAATGTAACTCATTTGCATAAGCACAGAGCAGGATGGAGACGCAGGTAGTTTTGCATAATTGCATCCAAGCTTCTGGAAGAATGCGTTAAGCATATGCTGTGGCAGGGCAGGGGTACAGGTCTGTTGCATGACAAAATGCATGTGTGAAGATGATTGTCTGTCTGTCTGTGTGTCTTTCCAAGCCCTGATGTGAAGGAGATTGCAGTTCTCATGCTGAAATCTCAGGTAATCTGCAATGAGCAGAGAAGTCATCCAGGAAGACAGAGGGCGCTGTGTTTGGATTTGTGTACAGATCTGTGTATATAGTCTCAGTTTTACAGACCTTAAGAGATGATGGATTTTTGCAAATGAATCACTGTGTACAGATGGCCAAGAGCTTCTGTAGATATTGTTAGAAAACAAAAGAAAGGTAAATATTTAAAAATTAAGCATCTTAAATGGCCATTACTGAAATGCCTTGCCTTTTTATCAAATGTACATTTTTGGGGGTGCTCTGTTAATTTTAATAAGAAATTAAAGGGTTTTACTCATAAATAAGAACTGAGAACCTACCAACAGTCTCTGCTTTGTTTTTTATTTTCTAAAGCAAAAATAATCTATATTTATACACACACTAATTACATAGTTGAGTTGCATTTTATGTTGAATTTTAATATAAGCTTAAAATAGACATTGTTGAATAGAAATTTTAATTTTATAATAAATTGTTTGAACTGTAACCAAATACTTTCATCGTACGTCAGAACAGGTTGATACACTATAGATAGCACTTCATTGATTCTTCTATGTGATGTATTTCTTAGCTTATTGAACCCCATGTAGTTTAAAATGCGACATTATATAGAAAAAAAATACATTCATTTAAAAATACATTACACACAAAAACACGGAATGCAAATGTTTAAGTTATTTTTAAGCACCTTATCATAAACCCTTTAACTAACCCAAATCTAGTTCACACCATGGTGCTCTTACTCACCCATTACTTATAGATGACTTCAGATCTTTGATTACAGAAATGGGACGAGTATTGCTTGAAGGCACAAGCAGAAGTATGAATTACCATGCAAACAGAGGTTCAGTCCAGTGCGTTACATGCAGTTGTCAATTGCATTGCTTGGCTATCCCCTCAGAAGAACTCTTGTTTTCATTCACATTAATTGATAGTAACATAATACACTTACATTACCAACCTAACACTGATGCATAAACTTAGTATGTTATTTTCCAAACTACCCCACTCACTGACCATAACAGTCATCCCAAACCACACCAGAACAAAACGGAACTGGAATTCTATTTTTCTTTGGAATTTCTATTTTTTCCAATAGTTTAAAGCAATAGACACACACTTGTAAGCCGCACAGCAGGAGAAAGAGGAAGTGATGCATCTAGATCTTCGTCTTTTTGAGCTCTGACGAGAAAGAGTCTCTCTTTGTCATCTCAAACTCTTTCTTTTTCTTGTCCTCCGGCTCGTGCTCTATAAACTGCGCCTCTATCTCCGCTGGGTCCGTGTAGGTGTAGAAGTAAGCCATGATCGCGAAGATGATACTCACGGCCACCAGGAGTGAGGCGAACAGAATGTATTCCGCCCACTGTACAGGAGCAGAAACATGCTGATGAGCTCACAGGTAACTGCCAATAGTTAGTGGCTTTTGGCACACTTTATAATTTTCTTAAATAAGTACCGGTTTCAGTATCATACCTGGTCTGGAAGCGTGCCTGCCTCAGCCACAATGAGCACAATAATGTTACCCACGGCAACAGTCAACAGCCAACCTGCCTGAAGGACCGACTTCATGTTGCTCGGAGCCTAAAAACCACAAAAACAATGAAAGACTTCTCGGTTCCATTCCAGATTTTAGCTTCCCTATCAAACACACCACAAAGGGCTAACCAAGGCCTTTAGGGTTAACTGAAAATTACAAGGTGTCTCTGATAAGGTTAGGAACTGGATTCTGCAGGACATGGCACTTCAGGAACGGAGTCAAACTGTTAACTGACTGTTCATGTTCTTACAACACGCCATACCTGTGAGTAAGAGAAGTCCAGACCGGTGACCGAGAACATCACCTCTCCGCAGGTCAACAGAAAGTACTGAATGACCTGCCAGGCCATGTGGACAGTGTTTTGCTTGATATTCTCAGTTTCCTTAATGTCATCTGCACACTGCACACACACCCAAATAGAGCATCTAAGACCAACACATCACTGGATTTGCTGCTTATGATATTCTAGTTTATTCACGTCTAGTAACACGACACTGACTCAATGTCATTTTTTCTCAACGCTTTCCTGTAACTTGGCTTTAAATGTGTCTATATGCAGTTTTTAAAAGTCTTTAATTTGAGACCTACATTTGGTCCAAACTTGAAGTTGCTGGTGATCAGGACCGTGTAGGAACTGCCGAAGCCCAGCTGCATGGTGTAGTCGCATATCTGTCCTGCCGCGTTTGTAATAGTGAAGAGCGTTCTAGGAAGGTAAACATCAATCAGCGTTAAAAACAAACTGGCAGTTCAGATGCTACGCTAATGTTTACAGTAGAATCCTGTTGATTGGATATACATGTACCCTGCACATACAACATAGCTACCATGTATTTGTACAGTTCATTATTATGCCAACGCACACACAATTCATAATCACCATGACGATACGTACTTGCCCTGGGGAATGCTGGTGTAGTTTGATACTTCTAATGGAGAGATGAATCTCAATGTGTCAGACTTGGTTGAGATGTTTAGCTCTGAGTGGAAGCCATTTACAAACCTAGAAAACATGAATTTAAGAGCTTGGTTTCCAGCCAATACAGTTTGAAGTATTGTTGATACATTTGAATATTCAAAATTGTCCAACCTAGTCATGTGATCATATTTCTCTTCTAATAACATAAAGATACAGAAAAACCGAGAAATGTTTACGCACTTACTTGATTGCATTGGCTCCTTGTTCTGGTTTCACAGTTAAATCTGAAGTCTGTGAGTGAATGAAATGATTAATCAGGGCCCTGAATAACAGTTACATTAAAATCACAGTATTCTCATTACGTGGGTACTAGCAGATTTAAAATATGAGCGCTTACATATTTTAGTATTCCCGCAGCATTAATTAAAAACGTTTGCCTCTCTCCTTTCGTGAAACGAAGAGTGACAGGTCTTCCTCCATCAACTGATACAGTAACACTCTCACTGTCAAAAGTCATATATTCACCTGAGGCCTGGAGGAACATGAGAACATCAGCACGTATAAAGAATGTATACGTTCTGTAGTTTACGTACAGTAGTGTACAGTATATGTAGTAGAAGTGAGGAGTGAGGAAACAAACATTTTCTGGTCATCTTTTGTGCAGTTTGTCATAGTGTGTAACCTGCCTGAAATGCAGTAACATCAAATGGTTCTAGTCCGTCCAATGAAACAGCCAGGGATCTGTTCTCCATGTTTAGGAACCTCAGCTGGAATTCGGAGCTGGAGGGGAACTTTGGCATTGTGTCCTGTTGGATTGGGAGAAAACAATTTATTATCCACACTAAGAGTGGGAATCAAATGCATTGTGACTAGAAATCATTTCGGAAAGCTGAGTACATAAATACAACGAGCTGCTTATTAGCACACTGTACCTACCAATAACCACCCATGTGCTTTTCATAGGCTCTTTAAAACAGAATTACAAATAAACGTCCTGCATGTCAACAGGTAAACTGCAGGAAGCGTGTTTGCTTGTTACTCACGTCAATTTGAATCTGCAACAGCGCAGCAGCCACAAATGCTAATGCAGCCAGCAGCATGCCTGCAGTTATCCTGCGCAGGGGCCTGGAAAATCATCACACACATAAACACACAAATTCAATTATGTTTAGGATCTCAAAACAAGACATGGATGGGATAAGTAGGAAGGTTGTTACCCAGCTGCACTTACGTGAAGTTAAGGTTGCACTTTTTGATAAGTGGGTACACTGCGTTGTCCATAATGGGCACCATAATCACGATTAGAATGGGGTTCACAATCTGCATCACCACAAAGGATGTCAGTCCACAATATGAACAGTAAAACTGCATGTACATTGTTTTAATCCTGTTTCAAATGTGAATCAGTTTTACCTGCATCTGATCTGGCTGAACAACAAATGCTCCCTTAGGTGGCAGACGAAAGAGAGAAACAGTGAATTACAGCTAACCTGGAACATAAATCTGATTCTGAATGTTTCCTCAAAAATGCTTCTAA
>JAZGTI010021024.1:0-10350 GCA_036877585.1 Botia kubotai | reverse complement strand
GGTAAAACTGAATATAAGGATTTAAAAGAGCTGAAGCAGCACGCTCGCTCAGGCCAGTGGGCCAAAAATCACGCCCAGCGCGCTGCCATTTACCAGCAGCTCCTCAAAGCTCTCCCGTGCCGTACCGTCACCCCAGACGCTGAGGTCTACCGCGACATTGTAGGGAGTTCCAACAGCAAGCAGAACCCTTCTGCCAACCTGCTGCCGGAGTTTGTGGATGGGGCAGCTGTACCGCGTTACTGCCTGAAAGCAGAATCCATCAGCTCGGTGCATGCTGTCATTTCCTGCGTGGCAGGACAGTTCCCGGACATCTCATACTGCCCATCCCTGCCTGCAGTGACTGCACTGCTGCTGCATTGGTGTGCAGATGAAGCACAGTGCTTTGAGAGCATCAGTCGTATGCTGGCCTGCAATGAGCCCGGGCGGCGTTTACTAGATCAGACTTTCCTCGCATATCAGTCATCATGCATGACCTTCGGTGACCTCGTGCACAAATACTGCCCCGCTGCACATAAGCTGATCATTGCCACGGCGACAGACGTGCTGGAGGTGTACTCTGATTGGCAGCGGTGGGTTCTGGGTGATCTGCCCTTTAGCTACGCAGCACGAGTGCTGGACGTCTTCTTGGTGGAGGGGTACAAAGTTCTGTACCGGGTCGCACTGGCCATTCTGAAGTTCTACCGCAAGCAGTGTGCGGCCTCCGGCTCGGCTGTGAGCAAGCAAGATTCTGCAGGGGTCAGAGCTGCTATCCAGACGTTTGTGCAGAACATCAGCAAATGTGTGACTCCAGACAAACTGCTGGACAAAGCTTTCTCCATCCGCCTGTTCAGCCGCAAGGAGATCACACTGTTACAGCTGACCAATGAGAAGTCACTGCAGCAGAAGGGCATCACTGTTAAACAGAAGAGGTACCAAAAATCTGCCATCAATTTACAGAAATATCAGAAGAACACAAGTCTGTAATGTTTAACAGAATTCCTTCAGTCAGTCAGTAATTCATTCTGTAGTATACAGTGTGAATACTGTACTGTTTACATGAAGACCTGGATGACCTGTGCTTGCCAAAATGAGGTCATGTGACAACAGTGTAGCCCACTACTGTTTGAAATGTTTATTGCATACTGTTTCACATACTGATCAAAATAAGTAGTAGGCAGTACAGTACATACAGTACAGTATGCACTCAAAACTATGCTAGTAATTCCAAACATTTTCTGAAACGCCTGAGAGATGATGAGAAATTAATTCAACAGTGTTCACTAATTCTCCAATCAGCACGTGAGCTGTTATTAATATCATTTAGGACCGTGTGTTTATTTCTGCAGTTGCATGTTTGTCTTCATGTGTTTGACTTATTCTACAACTTTCCTTTGTTTTCCTTTGCTTTCCTTGTTTTTCATCGTCTTTATCTTTTCACTTTAATTTGTTTGTCATTTTTTCATGTTGCTTTCATTTCTCCTGCTGTCCACTCCTCTGCCTGTGCTCTGCTTTAGCTCTGTCAGAAGGTGGGTTTCTTCATCATCATCATCCTCACACGTTAGTTTCTAGTATGCGTGTGCTAATAGTAATGTCTTGAAGATGTTAAATGTCTCTCTCTCTCTGTCTGTATTCAGGCAGAACGTGCAGTTAGCTGTGAATGCAGATAACTTCAGCTCAGAGATCGTCAGTGCTAAAGAGATCAGAGACATCTGGTCCTGGATTCCTGAGAGATTCGCTCTGTGTCAACCCCAGCTGCTCTTCACCACGTCCACACACGGCTGCAGTCTCAACAGGTGCAAACACACACACACATGTACACACACTTGTACAGTTCATTATCATCACAGAACATCTGCTCAGCTTCCAGAGGTGTACGTCACATGTACAGTATTACTGGCATTTCTGAGATTATAATAAATAATCCAAAGCAGTAATTAGCTCAGAGTATTTCCTGTAGCTCAACTGGTGGAGCATAACGCTAGCAACGCCAGTGTTAAGGGTTCGATTTCCAGGAAAGCTGGGAAAAGGTGTTTTTTTATCTTCACTGTGTCTATCAGATGCACAGATGTTGGTGTAAATACACACTCATTGTGAAGATAAATGTTGTTTGTGATGTCTGATTCAGGTTTTACTCACATTGTGAGGGATACGAGCCCACACTTCTGCTGATCAGAACAACAGACGGGGAGGTACTTCAGTCTGTCTCTCTCTCTCTGAAACACATCTTTAGATCTTCAGATGTTTATATGATCACACACACAAATACTCTCCAGCTCACTCACTTAGGCTTGAGGTCTGTCATAAGATCTCAGAATATAAGTTTGAATTGTTTCATGTGTAAACAGCTGCTTACATTGTAATGGATGTGTGTCTCATCCAATCGTGTCACAGGTGTGTGGGGCTTTCCTGTCCACTGATTGGGAGGAGCGGAAGAGGGGCGGGAACAAGCTCAGTTTCTTTGGCACTGGAGAGTGTTTTGTCTTCAGAGTATGTCACATTTATTCCAGTCATTTCTCTAACTATTGATAGATTTAATTGCTGTGTTAAAGATTATTAGTTGGGACAGAATGGGGATTGTGAATCTCAGATGTGTTATTAAATCACCACTAGGTGACACTGTTTTCATAAATGTTTTGGCAGAGATTGTGGATTATAGTCAGTGTGGGAAGATCATTATGTTCACATTGCTCATTTATTGCTCACTAACTTAACAGAGTTCTCATTTATGTTTATGAGATGTTATAGTATTGCATCATTTCTCATGATGGGCAATAGACACAACTTTGACAGTCGTTGACATACAGTAAAAGTGTACAGTGGATTCACATTACAGTGGATTGCTGGAAGGCTGAGATATTATAATGTGATGATAAAGTCATCTTGGAAGAATTGAGTTTTTTTCCATTTGACACATGTTGTTACAAAACATGTTTATATGTACATGGACGTGTAAGAGCAGAACATTAGCAGTTCTTAGGTCAACTTGCAGCCACTGGGTCACAGCAGTTTAACCACTAAGTTTCATAGCAGCATATACACAGAGAGATTTCACTTTCAGCCTCTGACCCGCAGTGTTTTTGTGTGCGAGTGTGTGTGTTTCAGAATGAGTTGTGTGTGAAACACATTGTACTGTGGGTTTATTTCAGATGAAGCCAGAGATGGAACGATATGAGTGGGTGATTATCAAACACCCGGAGCTAGCGAACACAGCCCAGCCCGCAGGTGTCAGCCCGGCTGTGGATGACAACAGTTCACCCCTGTCCCTAGAGAAACCAGCTACAGACCCATCTCACCTGTCACCCTTCCTGTCTGCACGACACTTCAACCTGAACTCTCGAAACACCTCCATGTTCATGGCAGGAAATATTGACTCCATCATTATTGGTAAGTGCCATTTTTCTCATATTTTGTTCTTTGTTTTGGTTCTCGCTTTGTTTAATAAAAAGAACAAAATCTTGCTGAAGAAACCTTTCACAGATAATAAGGTAAATTCATTTAGACCTTTTAGTTTATCAAGTGGGACTGCATTGAAAATGTTTAAAATATTGTTGGTATCTTTAACATTAGTTAGTGTTTGATTTACAATTGTTAAGCTACATCAATAGCTTAAAATAACAGTAACAGTACCAGTAACAGATTTAGATGTGTAGATGGGATAACAGTAGAAAATAATCAGACGTATAATCTTGATCAGCTGTTTGTGTAACATGTGACATGTGTGTTGGTAATGAAGGTGGGGGTGATGGTAATGCTCTCTACATCGATTCGGAGCTCAATCATGGCCGAACTGAGTGCTGCCTGACCTTTGATAACCCTCCTCTGTGTGCCGAGAGCTTCCAGATTGCCCTGCTGGAGGTGTGGGGCTTCAAAGACACCATGCCAACATAAGAGCAGCTCCGCACACGTGAAGATCAAGAGCAGAGAAGATCCTGATGCTTTCTGTGGTTGTCTGGTGGCTGTAAGATGATGTTCTGTTGTCTTAGATGTTTCTTCATGTAAGTGGGAGGAGCTATAAAGCCCCTCAGTGCACTAAAACCCAAGCTGTTGTGAGTTCATTATGTATATATTTAAAAATGTACAATGTAATGTATGTCATTTATCATAATGTGTGTAGTTCTGTTTTTGTTTCTTACATATCAGCAGAAGGCCGTGTTGATTCAGTTGAGGAACTGATATTCAGATAGCTAGAGATGATCTGTGTGAAATGAGAGTGCAGCAGTGCAGTGTCAGAGTCTTCATCAGTCAGTGTGTGTGTGTGTGCTGTAATGAGTAGCACAGTACACACTGTCCTCTGTCTGTACTGGAGTGAAGTTCATAAAGAAATGTCCAACCAAAAATGAGTCTTTTAATGGTCCTCAGATAGGCTTCATGTTCTTCATTCATAATATTCTTCAATCCTTTTATGCGGGGATGTAATATGTTTACTTGTATGACCTGGACATTTTTCATACATTCACCTAACTGCTAGTTAAGATGCACAAGTGATCAGTTTGAGGGACGAATGATCAGTTTGAGGGACGAGTGATCAGTTTGAAGGACGAGTGATCAGTTTGAGGGAGTTTCTCTATAAAAAGTGTAACTGCTCCAGTATACAGCTGTGTGCCAACTAGAAAAATCAGCACAGAGAAGACTGGACTACATCCAGATCTCCATAGACCTCCAGTCATTCTGGATTATAGATTATTAAATCTATATATAAAACATGCACTTCTGTGGCATGTATAAATGTCTTCATGATATCTAGTTAAACATCAGTGTGAGATTCAGACAGGTTTAATTACAGTATGAAGTGTTTAGTGAATATTTTTGTTTTGTTTTGTTAATCATATCATTGTCTATCTGAATTATATGTCTAATGACATAATCAGCACTATTTAAAATGGGAAGTATTACATTTAATGATTTATATTTGTCTTTGCACTTTTTGAAGATTATGTTGATTTTAAGTTCTATTCTGTATTAATAGTCAGCTATTAATGTTCATTATCTGTTTAGTTTGATAACAGTGGGGATATTGTAATGTCTAAGCTCTGCCCTACAGCATATCTTTAAAATAATAGTGTTGATGTGTGTGTATCTTGTGATGTGTCTCACTCAGAAGCAGCAGAATGTGTGTGTGTTTATCAGTGATGTGGGGAATGATGTTAAACATGGGCAATAACTCTGAGTTATCGTGTCAAAGTGCAGTAATCATGTGTTTTGTAATGTCAGGTGTTTCATGAGTTTGTGTCACTCATAGCATGTTGTGAGGACAGATGTAAGGATTGTTTCTCATATATACGGGATGCTCTGACTCCACAGACTCATGAGTCCAGTCGGATGTTGTATATTGTCATAAACAACACTGAATCATTAAATGTTTTTGATTTCTTCAACTCTGTCATGTTTGTATATTTTTTATCATTTAATTCCTAACTGCTTACTGCAGCTCACCTTCAGCCCTGATTTACCCAACTCAAAACACTGAGCTCTCTCCCTCTCTCATCCTCGCCTGTATTTTCATGATATGTGTGTTTCATTGACTGTATGGTACAGATGTTCCCCAAAGCCAAATGATACCAGACTAATTGATCTTCTCTCATGCGTTCTGAACCACGTGTGTCCCCCAACAGAAGCTCACACTGAAAACACGCAAACGCCCTCTTATTAAAGGAATTATACTGACATGAAGGGCATTTTAGGAAACATTTTAATCAAATACGCCCTTCTTTGGTAATAAAGACTCCACATTATAACATTATATTATAATATACATATTTTATATGTATTAATACATGTATATAAAATATCTGAAGGCTCATTGAATTCTTGCTGACAGGAAGCAGTGGGCGTGGTTATCCTGTGACGTCAAAGCTCTGAATGACCTTCATCTCGGGAATCCTCATGCACTGCATCACACGTCACTGTACGAGTGACATAATGTTATTTAGATGACAAGAGGCTTCATTATAAAGATCATACGTTTTTCAGAGGTCAGTCATAGGGACATTAAAGGACCACAATAATCATTTTGAATAATACAACATCTTGAATATGTCGCCAGCGTTATAAAAGTCAAACCTGTTTCCTTAAAGAGGGTGTTTAACAAAACACAGCTTTAACACAGACCAATCTGCAAGACAAATATAATTTATATATATAATTTATATATGTAATATTACTCACTTTATCGTTTGCAAATAGATTATGAAATGTGACTAAATGTGGCTTTCAAAATGGATAATAAATTCTAAAATGCAAGCAGTATTCTATAAATCCTGTAGATCCCCTGACCGGAGGGCTGTATTTCATTCGGTATGAAGGACAGGACATGAAGTATAAGTATGTGTAATAATGGGGTAACAGGCGGACTGTAAGCACACTGTTCTTAATTTAGAGATCTCAACATCTTCAGGATTAAAGGGAAAGCCCGCAGCGGAGCTCACCATCACTGGTAAAGAAGGGGGAGTCATTAAATGAAATAACTGTCTGTCTGCATCATACAGTTTAAATGAAATTATTTTCAATACACACTTTGCCTCAGACTTTATCTGAAAACAGTCTTGTGTTTTTCGCTTGTTTTCCTCCTCGCTTGGCATCTTCTTCACGGTGAATCAGGTGACGTTTGCCGCCATTTTGTACCGCAGATTCGTCTGACAGGATCCGTGACGATCGGTTTCCGCCCTCCGCTTCGACTTTAATAACGCTCTTAGTTACCGAGCCGTTCACCGTCCGAGCCCGGTGTCCGTTCATCTGCGCGGTCTTTCTCGTGTGCAGAAGTATAAGTCCGGTGATTTGGGGTTTCAGGTGAAATCTGAGGGATAATGTCGTCAGGAAGCCCCGAATACTCGCCGTTCTTCGCAGTGATGGGCGCATCAGCGGCGATGGTCTTCAGCGGTAAATAATATTTCATATTTATTTAACACGTCTGATAAACATGTATCCATGAATGCACATTATTACCCATGTATAATTATTTTAAAGCTCCATGTGCAGGTGACATATTTCTGAGATCTGATCAAATATCAATGTATTTACTGATTCAATTATTGATGTTCAAGTACATGAACTTAACGCGTTCATTACTCACCGACATCTGTTCTGACATTCAGAATAATATCTGTATGATTATAATCCAAACCTGTCTGTGCCGGTGCTATTACTCAGATGTAATATATGCATTATTATTTTGTTTATTTGAATATTTACAGCGGGACAAATATAATGATTTTTGTATATATAATGTATGTATAATGACAACTTTATGTTGCACTACGTGAATGCTTTAAAAGTATCAAGTCTATTTATTTACACATTAGTCAATACCTAGAGATATTTAGTAAAAACCTATAGGTTCCTCTGGTTTGACTGCATGTTCATATTATAGTTAGTTTTGGAGGTCAAGGGATTATTTAACAGGTTAAACTGTTTTAATTGATCAGACTACACAGTTTTTCACTGGTATTGATCATCACTCACGTTTGATCGGTTTTATTGTAGACTGAAGAATGAGTCTGACAGAAATGCATTAGCTGGTCATGTTAATAATGTGATATTTAATAATTTAATGAGTTATTTGTACTCAGTGACCATCAAACTGCACATTGTTCTGACAGATCTTATATTGAGATCTATTTGAGTCATTTAAAGCTTTTAAATATGCTTGGAGAGTGGAGAGCAAGACACATCTGTAGAGGATAAAAAACATCCTCACTTCATCCAGTGACAGACCTTATAGTGTGCCGAATAAATAATCCACATAAACCCCATAAACCCCTGGAATAATAATCAGGCTGTGATTTTAAACTTGTAGGTCATTATGCTGCAGAAATGACACAGTGCTGATTTTATCCTGCAGTTAACAGTAAAGACATCACGACCACAGAAGCAGCGCAGGCTGTTAGCTGTGTTTCTCCCTGCTGGGCTGTTAGCTGTGTTTCTCTCTACTGGGCTCCTAGCTGTGTTTCTCTCTACTGGGCTCCTAGCTGTGTTTCTCTCTACTGGGCTCCTAGCTGTGTTTCTCTCTGCTGGGCTCCTAGCTGTGTTTCTCTCTGCTGGGCTCCTAGCTGTGTTTCTCTCTGCTGGGCTCCTAGCTGTGTTTCTCTCTGCTGGGCTCCTAGCTGTGTTTCTCTCTGCTGGGATGTTAGCTGGAAGCAGCGCAAGCTGTGTGTCTCCCTGCTGGGATGTTAGCTGTGTGTCCCTCTGCTGGGCTGTTACTGGCACTTCACAGGCCTCTATGGCGTCATAAAAACATTAAAATGTTATCTTTGTGAATGTCCCTTATCAGCTATGCAAACAACCTAACACCGCAGCTGCTGTATGTTTGTAGGTGCAGTGCAGGCTGGGTCTCGTCTTGTCTCAGTATGAAATGGTGAAGGGCCTTTTTCAGCTGGCCTGCAGATGTCAGTTTGTCACTTACCAGAAGATGGGTGCATGCTGGAAGCTAGTGTTTTCTGCTTATGTATTTATATACATTTGGCAAAAAAATAAAATAAACCTGTAAATTCTACAGAGCACATTATTCCAAAAAAATAAACATTTTCAGTTGTAAAATGTAATAAACTTTGATATGTAACTCCGGCTGTCAATTCTGAGGAATGAAATCATGTCGTGTACTGCAGTGTATTTTACTAATATATTTAATATTCTGTTTCAGTGTTCTGTATATTCAGTTTTACTGGGAGACGAGTGTTCTGTGCTAGTTACTCTACAAATCCTGATGACGCTTGACTGGCATTAAATTTTCAGTGTGTGATTTAGAAGAGACTAGATATTCTTCAGACAGTTAGTCAGATAGAGCCCTTCTGTCACTCCTGGAATATCTTCATCATTTCCACATAGAATTCAAGTTATATCTGAATCCACACCATCCGGATGTCTGGGTTTCAGGATCAGATGACTGATGTACATTATATTTACTCACAGAGTGTGTGACACACACTTGTAGTCTTCATCAGCTTCATCAGCAGACAAACTGAGGTCAATTGGAGATTTCTCGTGCTCTGTCATCTGACTGATAAAGCATGATATTGCATATCACACATAATGTTATTTTGCACATTTGACTGCTATAGACATGCAGCTGTAATCATTGTATTACAGTACAAAAGGAGATAAGATTCACATAATAACTGCCGTAACATAAATAATTATTATGGTTGATATGGGCTATATGTATCATGTGTAAATGCTAACTGATCTGTCAGCCATTCAGCTTTTAACTGTAACATGCAGCATCTCTACAGTCAAACTGGTTTCACAGGAGTCCTAGTTCTTCATGTTTAGAACCATTACTCCAGTATAAAGATTGTTCTGCCTAACACATCTGACTCTCTCACAATCAGTAGAGGTGTATGTGTGAGTGTGTGTGAGTGTGTGTTTGGATGGCGGCCATCTGCATACTAAAGAATTGACTATGCTCTTCTGTTACTGAACACACACACACACACTCTTAGTGGCTTGTTTGGGAGATTTTGTAGCGCAGTTTTAGTAGTAATCATGGTTAATGCTGACGGTGTTTCCAGCAGCAGGGTTACCCTTTAATTCAAGAGACTAAGATTAGAGACTTGGAATCCGGGATGAACCAGCGGTAATATTACAGCAGCAGTTAGCAGTGTGTGTGTGCAGGTCAACAGATTTAAGATTAGCCTTGGTCGGTGTTAAAATACTGCGTTTACAAGGAAACAGGAGTTAGTCAGAGAAATATTTCCAACTAAACAGTCTGACTCGGTTGAATTTGAATCAGTTGGATTCCACTGTTTCACTCGGGCATTTGTGTCATCAGTGGTAGTGTGTCAGCACTCGTGATTGAAGCCATACACCACAGCAGCTGAATGTATGTTTTAGTGTGTTTTGTTCTCCTAGTAACACACAAAGAATAGTGATTGCTGTCATAATAATAACTTAGAATAACAATAACTTGTGTTTTGAAATCTGCATGAGAAATTCGGTCTGAGTTGAATTGAGCAAATTTATAAATATTTTTTATGTATCCTGCTGTTATATCCAAGACGGTTGACCAGAATATTATCACTTTTTAAAGACAGTATGTAAAAGCATAACATTACGCCTGTGTTTGTCTCTGTAGCGCTGGGCGCGGCGTACGGAACAGCTAAAAGCGGCACGGGTATCGCTGCCATGTCAGTGATGCGTCCAGAGCTGATCATGAAGTCCATCATTCCTGTCGTCATGGCGGGAATCATCGCCATCTACGGGCTGGTTGTGGCTGTCCTCATCGCCAACAACATTTCTGACAAGATCCCTCTGTACAAGTGAGTTTGTCACACTGTCACTAGACGTTCTGCTGTGCTGCTTATACTGCTGTGTTCTGCTGTGCTGCTTATACTGCTGTGTTCTGCTGTGCTGCTTATACTGCTGTGTTCTGCTGTGCTG
>JAZGTI010021023.1:0-10351 GCA_036877585.1 Botia kubotai | reverse complement strand
TAAGTCTACAGATATTCTCCACTATGATTTGAATGTGGGTGTTAAGTGATGTGCAGCTTTTATGTAATCAGTGTTGGCATCGTTTCCGCTGGTAGTGACACTTAATTGCACTGGAAATGAAGCAGCTTCATGTGTTTACAGAGAAACTGAAGTGACATCTGTTCACAGGCTGTTAGTTTCTGAATCACAATCTCTGATTCAGAATTTCTAATGAAAACAGTTGTCATGTTCTGAAAACAGCAGCAATAGATCAAAAGATGCAGGAAAGCTACACCAACCACAAAATGATCTGTTGTGTTCCATGGAGCACAACTTCAGACCATAATCATCTCGTATGATTGTCAGAAATGTTTGTCAGAAATAAAACATTTAATACTAATAGCACTAATCATCACTGTTTCAGGAAGTATAATAAATGGCACTGAGTTGTCTTGAGGTTCATGCTCTCCATCGCTGGTCTTCATGGTCTCCTCAAGTACACCTGATTCAGTCTGGTTTCTGACAGGTTCTCAGCTGACACAGGTGTGTTGACTCGCGCTGGAATGAAGTCTCCCATGAAACAGCAAAACCTCGTCCACAGAGAGTGTGATGAGGGGAGCGCGGGGTGGAAAGCGGTTAAAGCAGGAACTGTTTATGGAACTTCAGATTTCTCTCTTTGGGCATGTCGACGAATTTTCATTTCTGTGAGCTGAATGTAGCGGATGACGTTTGTGTCTGTCTCACAAAAACACATTCCCACAATAAAGTAAAATTACAGTTAAGATCTCTTTAATGTCTCAGTGATTTCTCCAATGAGATTACACTGAGATCAAATGAAGAGCAAATGGAAACGTGTGCTAAAGTCGTCTGTGTCAGATGTTTCTCCTGAGAAAAAGACCGGAAGATCTCACAAATGTCTCCATTGGAGTTTCACAATTCTCAACAATATCTCAAACTGAGCTCAGATTTGCGAAGTGTGAAATCAAAAGTCAATATCGTTAAAGTTTTCCGAATTAACTCAAAATTCACTCATCAGATTTACCCAAGTCTGGATTATTTTCGCTACAGTCTACAATTACTTTTACAGCTCCAAACGCTTTAATGTATTTTAACAATTTTTCTCATTTTATTTCTCTGAAGCAGTTTTAGGAGAAACATCTGAGACAAACTCTGGGATTCTCCTGAGCTATGACAGAGCAACCACTGAGAAATAACATTGTCCCGTCGGTCGACCGACATACAGACAGGAAACAGCTGTTTTAACAGCGGAATGCGGACAGGAAGTGTAGAGACAGAGAAATCACTGGCGTTTTATGATCACAGAAGTACAGCACTGCATCCTGAGATTGTGTTCGTGTGTGAGAGTTTAATATGACTGACCTGTGGGCTGTTGTTTGTGTGACTCCTTCAGGTAGTGCAGGGCTTTGTTGAAGTCTCCTAGATGGTAATACGCCACACCAGAGCGATAAAGAGCTTTGAAGTTCTCGCCCTCCTTTCTGAGGACCTTCAGGCAGTATTCTTTAACTCGTTCATAATTCACCAACTCCATCTGCAGCAGACAAGCTACACACACATACACACTTAATAAAGTACGGTTGTCTGATTCACATTCGTATTGTAGGTTTCTGATTATGACCAATATAAATGATAAATATATTCGACTATGACGCATATGCTGTGGCAACCCGTGGCATAATCCATGACGTCATTCTGCGTACTGCTTATTTTCATTCAAGGCTGTAACCCCGAATTTAGGATTGCGGGAATATAGATTAGGATTAGACTCTGCCGTTGAAATCAACATTTAGGTCGAGCACCAGGTACAATTGTGGGGAACCCCCTTAAATGTCTGTACTGGTTACAAACTCAGCTCTCATGCACGCTTAACAGGTGAGACGCATAGTAAAATTTAACCCACGTCCACCGCACACCGTTTGGCGATACATGGTGTACTGTCACACCTGCCAGGCTGTTGTAGCACTCCAGCTCCGCGTTCTCCACTGCGCCTTTCTGCTCGTCCGTCAGGCTGGACTTGCTGATGCTGGTCAGGGCAGTGGACGGAGATTTGCTGGTGTCCGGGTCCCCCAACACGCGACAGAGACCCTTCATTTCCAGCAGCGCGCGGTGGTACTTCCCAATGGCGTCGCGGTATTTTTTATCCTTGTAGCACTGGGTTCCCTGTGTCTTGAAGTCCAGAGCCCGTTTGACCAGTTCCGCGGGCTCGTTCTGGGTTTTCACCACCGAACCGCCCTGATGAGGCGCGTGCTGCTGGTAACGCGCGTCCCCACAGCTGCGGCCACCGGTAGGCTGCGCGGCGCACGGCGAGGAACCGGTACAGTTTGAGCTGCTGTGCGTGATGCTCGTAGCGCGGTTCATGATTTTAAATCTAGCTTGATCCACACTCATTCCACCGGCATGCAGATGTCTCTCGCGTTTCCCAAACGTTTCCAAGGTCCCTTTCCCAGCTGTTCTGCCAGCGCACGTCTTCACGAGTCCTTTTTAAAGATGGATTCCCCGCTGGCTCACACAATATTGTGAAATTTCCCTGTTTTCCTGCGGCTGGATTGGCAGCTCTCGACACGTCCTGCTCTTACCGAATGACTCAAACGGGAGTGAGCGTCGAGGCACGCGCGCTCGCGCTGCCCTTTTAAAATGCGGTCATCACGGACGGAGCGCGAGAATCGGTCTGCCAGCCCTCCCCGCGCGAACGCCCGTTTCCATCTGAGATCCAGCCGAGCGCAACTCGAGCGTGAACGAACGCGTTTCTCTCGCTCCAGCGATGATTTCATGTGACGGGATTTCTGCCCACGGAACAAGAACTGAAAACACCCAGCAGCTGTCAGACACTGAAAAGCTATTTAAATACACTTGAATGTCTCCTTTTGATCCTCCCTTGGTTCAGAGGACCTGCTCTACCCTGTCATCATGCCCACAGTAAATGCATTGTTAATCCACGTGTTTAACAGCTGCTTGGTAAAATATTTTTTAAACGTTTATGTTTTTCCACAAGTGTGTGCGTGTGTTTTAAATGCGTGTGTGTGTGTGTGTGTGTTGGCGATGATGCTGGTCTTGTGTGTTTGGGTGTGTCGTGATTGCGGTAAATCGTGAGTAGTTGCTTTGACCAGTTTATATATTTTTCACACACACACACACACACACACACACACACACACACGCTGTGTGCTCGTGTACACACCAACCATTATTCACAAACAGTATACAGAAATACTTATAGATTTAAGAACTATTAATTAATTGATTCAATACATTATTAACTATGGGAGGTTACATGTGCGAAACTGGTGGAAAGTTGTAGTTTGTATCTACTGTATATAATACATATAATAAAGCAGTACAAGTCTTAAAATATGAAAGTGTGTTGATTGAAAAAGATTCCATATAAAGTCATTTTGGCGTTACAGTAGTAAACATAACTGTAGTAGTATATTGTTTTGGGGAATAAACTAGGTACATGTTTGTTAGCCTAGTACAGTGCAGTACAGTACAGTACAGTACAGTACAGTTTATCCTCTGTTCCCTGATTTTCCTCTAGGGCAAAGCTATGTTTACTGAGCTTGTACATATAGCCAGTATTTGTTTTAAGACTATGGCTGGTTATAATCGTCAGGCATTCTTTTTATTCAATGGTTACGAACAGATCAAAATAATTTGTTTCCTATGTTGTAAAAGTTGTGTTCTTAATAAAATTGTACATTGCATTTATTGCACTGCTTTGAATCTGTTAGTCTGCTATTATATTAATATTGTTTAGTTCTCTTATTGTGTAGCGTGATGTCAGGGTCATCTGCCACTGTCGTTTTTAAATGGTGTGTGTTGTATTTTCAGTAGAGCTGTATTATGTGGCTTGTAAGAAAAATCCAGAGAAACTGAATTTAAGATTATGACTTGATTAAGACTCTGTGGCAATTTGTGTTTGACTGACTGTAACTCATGTGTCTGTGTATGTTTTTGGATTTTTCATGAGTGTATACCTGTTTTTTTCTTTGCATGGTTGTTTTTATGCACACTGCACTGCACTCATCGGCTATTCTTTCAGAGTTGTGCCTGCAGGGACATCTGATTTGTCCCATCTGATGAATTATCCTGTGCACTTTCAGCCATTTTAATTTTAATTAGCACTCAAAGGCATCCTGACTAATTAAAAATGTCATTTACTGTTGACTAGATTGGCAAAGAATATAATTATTTGTCTTTGGAGGCTGAATAAACTCTCTACAATATAAAATATCTCATTTTTGGGAAAGACTGAAAACGTCTAACATAAGCTGTACTGAGATAAGCTTGCTGAGCGAGCATACGAACAGCACAGTACAAAACAACGTCAGTGATTTTTCATTCCGAACGAAACAAAACCATGACGTCATAATCTGTCGACGGGTACACGTCATCAGTCTGCACCTGTTGATGAAAATGTCGTCGGTCGATTTAAGAGGTAGTTTATCACAGATTTCATGATTTATTCGTTCAAATCTAAGTGCTTATTTTTATTTAAGAACCTTTACAGGCTTTATTGTTGCGAATCTCTTTTGTTATTGAACTATAAAGGTTCAATAAAACGCGCACAGCATTGTTTCTGCTAGCAGTGTTGCTAATATTATTGTAGCAGGAGGCGTAGTGGTACTAGCACAGTGTTGTATATTTTTTTTGTTTCTGTCTGTTTCTACACCGTTGCACGAATTATCGTTAGTATTACATATCGTGATGTTTGTGTTGTTGTATTTGTCAGATAACCTGCTAGGCATCTCGTGGGTGGACAGTACCTGGGTGCCCATCCTAAACCCCAGCAATGTGCTGGATTATTTTTCGGAGAGAAGCAACCCTTTCTATGATCGCACCTGCAATAACGAGGTGGTGAAGATGCAGAGATTAACCCTGGATCATCTCAAGTAAGCGCACGTCGTTCTACACCATTTAGAAACCACAGCGTATAACATAATTATATGTATACATACGCGTTTATGAGTGGATCTGGTGATCAGAAAATCTTCCACATGCAGTTTTGTGTATCTGCCACTGGTGATTGCTTGTTTAATGACCTAACACAAAAGGTGTGTTGTTTGTGTGATCAGTGTGTAACTGTGCTGTGTATGTGTGTGTAGTCAGATGGTCGGTGTGGAATATATTTTGCTTCACGCTCAGGAGCCGATTCTGTACATCATTAGAAAGCAGCAGAGACAGTCGCCAACACACGGTGAGCTTCACTGACACACAGCTGCTTTTTTGGAATAACATACACTGATGAATCGTGCATAATATGACCACAAATATGGATCAATTGTGATTTCATGGTGATTTAAAATTTGTTTTAATTTAAAAACATCAAAGGGATCTGTTTTTAATATTTCCTCTTTTCTGCAGTCGTGCCCCTTGCTGACTACTACATCATAGCCGGAGTGGTGTATCAGGCTCCTGACCTGGGATCAGTCATTAATTCCAGAGTGGTGCGTGTTTAACTCACACTCACTGACTTTTGTGCACCCTGGTAAACTTAAATGCTGTCCCTATTCCATCTCTTCCAGTTGGAACCTAATGTTTTGTGTTGATGTGTCCCAGCTCTCAGCAGTTCATGGAATTCAATCAGCATTTGATGAATCCATGTCCTTCTGCAGGTACCACCCATCCAAAGGCTACTGGTGGCACTTTAAAGACCAGGAGGAGAGAGGTAAGAACATCCACACCTACAGCAGCAGCAGCAGCAGGAGGAAGCGTCTTTTAACAAGAACAACTGTATCTGTCAAGAGATGCTATATTTAAATGTGTTGTATGTGTGATGATAGAGAGGGTGAAGCCTAAATCCAAGCAGAAAGAGGAGCCCAGTTCTTTATTCCAGAGGCAGAGAGTCGACACGCTGTTACTGGACCTACGCAATAAATTTCCCCCAACTTTCTATCAGGTATTAATAACACACACAAAACAATTTTTTTCAACATTTTCTGGATGTTGTTTCTCATTATGTACCGGAATCAAAGCAGCTCTGGTTAAATTCTCACTCTCTCATTTGGTCTCTCCCTGTTTCAGCCAAAACCAGGAGAAAAGCCTGTTCCAGGTACAGACACATCTTCCAGTTTCTAAATGCTTATTCAAATCTGTTTTCTATGTAAAATCAGTCAAGACGAATATGCACAAATTGTCTCTGTCATATCAGCGAAACTAAAATGTAGTATAATGACGTTGCTTATTTTAATGTTGTTGATTATTTTAAAATGGGGTATGTAGATTGTATTACATATTTATATTTATTTATTGGACAGACACTTCTCATCAAAGTGACTTTGTATTTAAATTAGGCATTTTTTTAAACAATACTTGTGTTGCCTGGGATTCGAACCCACAACCTTTGTACTGCTAACACAATGCTCTACCAGTTGAACTACAGGTACACTTTTTACATTGGAACACATCTGCATTGGATTTGCACAGTTGTTTATGCTGTTATATAAAGAAACATAAACATATAACTGCATTTCAAATCCTTGGCATGTTCAGGTTGACATTATACTGGATAAAGAGTCAGTTTTAACATGGAGGGCAATGGCATGTTGTTGCAGTGTATTTATTATTTTAAACGATTCTGTCATTAACACGCATCATTTCCACTTTGACTTTATAGTGGAGATAAAGAAAGAACCAGAAGTCCCACCAGAGCCTGTAAAGCAACAGGAAGAGAGAGAGACAAAACCGCCCGCCCCTCCCGCACCTGTCCGGCCAGCCCCGCCCACAGCCAACAAACCGCCGCCTGAGAAACGCGCTCGGCTGCAGTGACACGAGCGCAGGTGCAGGGCTGCCTCATTAAAGCAAAGTATGAGGTTTCCTACAACCACGATTCAGTGTTGGAATAAAACAAATATGTCTCAGGACTGTGTCTTACGGTTCCTGTATGTAAATCCCTTTTTTTTCATAATTGTTTTTGTGATAAAGGACATGGGTGTATTTGTATGATCATTTTGTTGTTCCACTTTTATATCATATTCCACTTTTACAGAGTGTTATTGTGCCATGAACTCTCTTCACAAACGGAGTGAAGCTGAAATTTCACTCAGAGTGAAAGTGAATGCGGTCAATGGTCCCTGTTTCTTGTGTCTGATTTGTGTCTGATCTGACATGAATGTGTTGTGCAGACGTTTCTTTGTTAATTAAAACCCTATGTTTGTAAGTGCTTTGTATGACTCGATAGCTGCGCAAACAATTACCTGTGATTGTTTATAAAGATGTTTCTGCTCTCTGTGCATAGTGCATATCATAAGCACCTGTAAATAACTGTATATAAATGTATATAGCTTAAAATATTTATTTTTAATTCTAGATATTTCATTATTTCTGTTTCTTATGTTATGTCTATACTGTGTTTAGGTTCTCACAACTCTTTTAGGTCCCCATGAGGAAACAAGCTTAAAGATCATACAGAATGATACATTTTAAAATGTCCCCATTAAACATAAAAATCGATACGGTCTCCACCCGTAGATATTATATAGTGCGCAGCGCCCTCTAATGGACGCATGGAGAAACATCTGAACGCGAGGAGCGCTCTGCATTCGGTGCGTTTAATAGCCGGCAGACAAATTCGGATGACAATTGTGTGTATTCACGCGACAGTGATCATCAGCTTGACCCAAATACAACCAGCCCTGACCTACTTTAACCACCTGGGTGCAACATATAACCCTACGACAGAATGAATATTTTCATAACATGTTTTTGATTTTCTAGATTATTATATATATATATTATTTTTTAATATTAATTTTAATATTACGTTGACTCACAAATGACAACAAACAGCCGTTGACTAGGATTGTTTATTCAATCTTTTTTTTTTTTGCAAAAGAGTTTGTAAAAAAAAAAAATCAGCGTCTGCTTTTAATAACATCGCCCCAGATATTTATCCTCGTCGATGCGCGCGTTTCGCCTCGCGGGGGCGCTCCAGAATAACGCGTGTCTCGGACGCGCGCAACGCTGCCCTCCGCTATAGTCGTACGTGAGCATCGGAGGCGCGCGGGGGATGATGGGACGGGAAGCGCAGCGCTGGAGGACCGCAGAGAAGAAGATGGCTGCGACGGGGCTCGGTGGGCCAGCGCCGTGCGTCCTACACAGAGACGGCTAGACAGGGGAGAGGGGGGTAAAAATGGGGTCGCAGACCCTGCAGATCCTGCGACAGGGCGTGTGGGCGTCGGTGACGGGTGGATGGTACTACGACCCGCACCAGAACACCTTCGTTAACGCGCTTCACCTTTACCTGTGGCTGCTGCTGCTCTGCCTCCCGTTCACTCTGTACATGGTGAGAGAGAGACGGGCAGCCGTCCTCCGTTATCTTCGTTTCTCCATCCTCGAACCCTCCGTCTGTCTTCATCCATCTGTGTCCTCTCGATCTGTCTATCTATCTCTAGTTATTCTCTTTTATCATGCCTATCTCCCTCCCTCCTTGTGGTCGTTTTTGTATTTATCTCTCTGTCTCTCTTTCTCCATTTCCTTCTCAATCTCTCTCTGTCATCCATGTCCGTCTGTTTTATCTCAGCGTTTTCAATCACGTCTCTCTCTCTCTGTCAGTCATGCCTGAGTCGACACTGTGTATTTCTTATGTGCTATTGTGGAAATGTTGTGTATTTCTTGTGTTTATTGTGGAAATGACAGTCGGTTCAGATCAGTTCTGGTTTGACGATGTTTTCGGTTATGCTTTGTCTGGAGCACAGCTCTGTTGTTATGTCAGAGGTTCTGTTGTGGGCTATGCTGTCGTCGTGTTTTGTGGTCTGATCTCATCGGGATTCATCAGTCAGTTGTTCTGACTCACAGCACATGCACGTCCAGTAGTGGGTTCTGATCCAGAATAACACAGATTTTTGTATTGTTTGGAGCGGAGCCACCAGAATGTTGGTGTCATAATCCTGTATCCCTGACGTATGTTTTATTGGTTTGTTTGTGTTTAACGGTAGGGTAGGTCTGTTAATGGTAAACTAGCTTTGAAAGCATAAGATCCCGCCTTCCCTAGAGAGCGCTCCAAAGCCACACCTCCTCCAATACACATAAACATGTTCATAGTAGGACATCCTATTATTGCATTAGGACCGAATGCAGTGATTGGATAAACATTTTATGGTCCTACAACTTCCACAGAAGATATCAATTTATATCAAAATGTTGAGACCACTTTACTAAGTGATTGCTATCAGGATTTGAAGAGGCTTTTGACCAGCATGTCAAAAAATGTTTCTGTAAGAGATTGCCCACCCTGCCTTTAACCCTGCGAAAAAACCTTTTATAACATTTTATAAAGCAACGCCTTGTTAAACCAAATATAGTTTTATGGTTTTTGGCAAAAATAAATACAAATTGTTTAGTTTAAACTCGCCGGAATAAATTCAGCCGACACATTTTGAAGTCAAACAATCATTCTAGCATAGTGCGTTTTTTTTTATTATGAAGACTTAAACTCTTGTTTACACTCTATTTTCTTGAAATAGTCACCATGAGAAGTGTTTTTAAAGTGTTTCCTGCTCTGAGGGACTCGGGGCAGGTCATCGCGCTTCATCTTTCATACAGATGGAGGGACTGGTGACATTATCAGGTTTGCATTTTGAGGCCTGACTGCGCTCCATATTTAACTTCCTGCCATCCATTCGTAAAAGTTTTGCTCCGTTCGTTCTATTGCCTTTCCACCACAGCTCAGCTAAAATGACAAACAGTCCTGCAGTAGTGTCATATGTACCACAAACACACAGCAGCATTTTTTACAGGTGTAACAGTGTGTGAATTGAGGATATTTGTATGTCAGATATGGAGATAAGTGTTTGGGGTTATGTAGCGCTGGGTGACTGCGAGACACAGCTGCTTGTTCAGTGCCAGGCTGTTTTTAGCTGCTGCCCTCCGGTTGTGACTGAAATGTTGCTGCTTCTCTTCATAACCCTGTAACTCTGTTTAGCAGTTTAGCCTCTATGTTTATCTGTGATATATATACACCAGAAGGAAGTTGATGGGGGAAACAGGAATGCATCACAGTGCCAATGTTTCAGAAAATGGAAATTAACGGAAGAACATTCATGTTTGTGGTTCATTTTTTAGACATTAAAAACGAGACATAAGAATAAATACATTTTAAAAGTCTCTTGTTGTTTCTCTCTGGTTGTTTCTCTGTAGGCATTGCCCCCAACCATGGTAATTGTGGCTATCTACTGTGGGGTGATAGCGGGTTTGTTTGGCCTTCTGAAGGCAGTGAATTACCGGCTGCACACAGCGCTGGACGAGGGAGAGGTGGTGGAGCGGCGTGCCAAAGGGAATGAGGGGCGGGGCCAGCAGGCAGAGCGCCAATGTGAGGGCACCAATACCCGGCAGGAGGACTCAAATGGGCCCGGGTAAG